>CAXDID010000941.1:0-160195 GCA_963988835.1 Hexamita inflata | reverse complement strand
TAATAATCTAGACCGTTCATGTAAATCATATTTATCTTAATCTTATATATTATTATCATTAACGATGTAATCAATATCTTCTATTATCATAATATTTAAATAGTTATCAAACGGGGCTTACTAATCATCCAATTTATGTGACAAATACTTATTAGTTGATAATGTATAATATTAATATTGCTAAAAACTCAAAAATATTAATAGTATAGTAATTAACAAGTAAATATTTTCTGCATAATAATCAAATCATATGTTCATATATACAGAAACAACTTAAAAATCAGATATATAGTTGTAAATGTAATAAGTTAGTTAGTTTTCAGTTTTTGGATTCAACACAGTAAAATAAGATATAATAAATTCAAATATATTTGTAATAATTAATTATTCCATGCTAACAGGTGCTTTAATATGTATGTAATGCGATATTGATATTTAAAAATCTTAACTAGAGTTTATAGCACATGGTGTTTCCATTTCAGCTCTAATATTAAAATCTATTTTAATTGTTTAAATAACTGAAGTAAATATTTCATTTAGATTTAAGAGCAATTTTTCATCTGGTTTAGTAAACCAAGTTAACCAAACACTCACATCCTTTAAGATAGCATAGTGTACTTTAACAGGATTTAATAGCCATAATAGTATATCAAATGGTTATATTTGCTCTAAAATATATGTTGATATTCATGTTGTTATCGCTTCTCTTTTAGTTTGTGTTGAAAATATGCCTAACTTTGGTTCTTCATCTTTCATTGCAACTTAAACCGAACTTGAAACATTATTATGTGCAAATATCTGTAAAACACCAAATTAGTATATCACATACGGTATTTGTCAGTAATAACCATAATTTTCAACTTTTCTTCCAAATTAAACTGTTATTTGCGAGCATCCTTTTATTTTCAATGATTAAGACAATTTATGTGAGTGCGATTTCGGGTTCTATTTGAATATTTCTTTCTGCGTTAATGTAATTGATCAGTTTTCAAATACTCAGAAGAATGCTACAATATTGGAAAATGAGCTCAGAACTGAAATATAGAGAACTGAACTTGAACTTAAAACGGCTTTTATAGGTTTAGAGCAGCTCATAATCAGCAATATAACAGCATTCGTTTAAAATATGAACGATAACGACCTTGCTACCAATAATAATATAATCAACACAAATTAAACAGTTCATAAAAACATAAATGATCTAAGGGCAGAAAACACAAATTAGTTCAACATAATGACTGGATAAATTGAAAACAAATACATCCAAACAACAAGTCAAATTAATGCTGAATTTAGTGGACTGACAACTTTAATAAATGATAACTAAGTGAATATCAAAAACAACTTTACCACATAAAAAGTTGCAATGGATGATTTCAGAGCAAACATGGTAACGTCATTTAATTATGTTGATAAACACATTACTGATATTTAAACAGAAAATAAAGCCGATATTAATGCAGTAAAAACCAAACTTGATACACAAACAACTGTAATAAATGATAATTAAATGCATGTTAAGAACAATTTCACAGCTCAAAAAGACCAAATTACCGATTTCAGAACGAATATGTAATCTACATTAAACTTAATGGATTCGCACATTACAAACTTTTAAAATGATAACAGTGCAAACTTATCTGCAATTAATAACACGCTTAAAACTAAGCTTGATACTTAAACTACTCTTATTAATGACAATCAACTAAATATCAAAAACAATTTTACAGCTCAAAAAGACCAAATTACCGATCTAGCATCATCCATTAATACCCGTTTTACAACTTTGGACTCATCCGTTTCAACCGCGAACACGAAAATTGACGCCTTAAAAACTCAACTCACAGGTTCCCAAACTTCAATTGAGTCAAAAATTAACGGTGTCTCAACTCAAATTTCAACAACTAAAACGCAACTCACAGATGTTTAAACGTACATGACAAACACAGTTTCAACGTAATAATATTTGAAAGATGTATACAACAGTATTATGGGAACTCTTTCAACTCAGTCTTATGTTCAAGATGTTTATAACAGTTTAATTAGTGCAGTGAACGGAATCGCAGCTGCTCAAGATCCATGCAAGTAGTGGCCAGGATCTGTAAACGAAGGCGGACTTTGTAAATGTAATTACGGAATTAGGGAAGGTGATATGTAATTTGCCTATTTCTGTCCACAAGTGAATAAATGTTGTATACAAAAGACTACGTCTTATATTTGTCCTGGCATTACAATTCCTAGTTGCGACAATGCACGTATATACGCAAATCATGTTATGTCATACTGACGTGAATATTTACATTTTATTTATTTCCTCTACGAACTTACTTATTAATTTGTAGTATTTATGCTTGAATGGAATTAATAACTTACTTAATGCTGTTGAGTTATACAGTTTTGCATGAATTTAAAATATATTAGTGTTTGTACTCTTAAAATTAATGTTGTAATTCATTAAATTCAGAAATTTTATGATCATAATCCTATTATAGTTGTTATATTTGTTTTTAGTACTAGTTCGCAATCTAAATAGCATTTTATTTTGTTATTTTTCAACCACATTTCTTGATATTTACTGTATTTATATTGATTTTTGTTATAATTAACTCTATATTTGTTGTTGGTCAATATTAATTTCGTCTATTTCTTTTTCAGCACCATAAATTTATAGAGTTATACATATTGAGTCTAATTATTTTTAATTATGGTTTTATGTCCATTTAATTCAATTCGGTTGCTCTCAACGATCTCAGAATTCTATTATTATATTTGTGCAATAATTTGGTTTATTGTTTACTTTGTGTTGATATAGTTCATTTACGTTTGTAAATCTTGTTTGTATCGGATTATTTCATTATTTAGTTCCATTATTTGAGGTGATTCAATACCTTGATTTATTTTGCCATTGAATAGTTCGTGCTTTAGGATCTAAATTTGTTCTTCTAGTATCAGTTTGTTTTCGTTTAGTTCATCAATTTGTTTTTATTGCAAATTGTTCATTTATTTTAAATTGTTGAGTTCTTGTTCGGTTGTTGCGTTTTCAAATTTATTGAATACAAATGAGTTATTGCGCGAATTATTTTGTGAGAAGTGAAACGAGTCCAATTTTATGTCCAATTCAAAATTTCGATTTCTGTTGCATAAGCTGAGATATTCATTAATTTTATACTATGTTCTTATTCAGTTACATTACTTTCAAACTTTAATCTTTAAAAACCCGTCGGGTTAATTTGGGTTTTTTTGTTTTCTATAGTTCTAAAAATTTATATATTGTTACATTATATAGTAAGTCGACAATTCAGTTTTTTCAATTTCAGACCTACATTAAGTCGACTGAAAACTAGTCTGTGTAAATCATAAAATATTAAATGAATTACACAAATACTCAAGTTCACAAACTATTAAGTAATAATCAATACAGCTATATACTATCTTGAAATAATATTCAGTTAACTTCTTATTATCTTCTTCTAGATCAAAAATATTTATTGTAATTAATATTGAATTTTGTAGTAATAGATGTAAGTGATATTAACTACAGTAATATTAATACTAATTGATGTTCTGTGTATTATATTATGATGCAAATGCTTTTAGTATTCTAGTTGTACATAATATGAGTGATCTTAATTTTGACTCTGGATTTGATGGATATGGAGTGAAATTAAAAAGTGAACTATATACAACTCTCACTAATACATATATCATATTTGTTTGGCTCTATATTCTATTTAAATTTTTCGAAAAACCTCTGTGGGTTTTTAAAGATTAATACAAACGAGTTGTTGCGCGAGTTATTTTGTGAAGTGCGAAATGAGTTCTCTTCAAATTCTAAATTTGATTTTTCATCCGTTCGTACTTGGAATGACACGGCCTCTAAAAATCCCTAGCTGATTAAAAGCTTAATCCTTCTGCAATAACAATTATATACAAATGACAATAGCTAGGAGTATACTATGAATCGGAACATTCTGACATATAAGTTGTTCAATATATAAATTATTTTATGCTAAATATTTATTTCCAATCCTCATAATCACACTCCAAACAAGTCTGATTATTCCTGGGTTACAACTTTGAGTCATAATAATTTTAATGTGACTTAAACGCTAGATTTACATCATTTATAAGACTAAGCGTACACCACTGATTATATAAATATTATCCCACTAAATAGTGGGATTGAAAGTTGGGGAAATTTAAGACGACGAAAATTTATTTATGCAGCTAGAAGTAAGGTGGTAAGATAGTGTCTTTCGAAGTATTTTATACGCTACAATTTAGAATTTTGAAAATAGATTCAATAAACTAACGAAATCTGTACAAAAACACAGGTGGCGACATTAGTGAAATGGAAATTTATAATTATGAATTTTACAAATTATTGTTATTAGGCTATTTAGAGACTATATAGAAAAAATGGAGCCAATTCCAGCACTGTATAATTTATTGTAATTTACAGAATTTACAAGAATATAAATATGTAATAATTATAACATTTTAACACATTTTAACAATAATCCGCTCAATGCCAAATAAAGGCATTAACTATCACAATGAGAATGATTTAAGTGTTGCAAAGACACAAAAATTCGGCCAAGCACAATTTCAGGTAAACACACATTAACCGTAATTTTTACCATTAAGTGAAAGGTATTATATTCCAAAATGCAAACAATGAAAAATTGAATAATTATATTTAGCAACTACTAATTGGGAAATAAAGCAGACACTTGTTAATCGCAGATATGTCGTAGTTAGTTAAAGTTAATATTTATTATATATTCAATAATCGTGGTGATGCTATAACTTATCAGCAATAAACTCTCTGATCCTGATTTCTAAATAATATAACACACATAGCGTCATTACGCAATTAAGATTATTTCATTAATATCTTTTTATTAATATCACTCCAAATCAATTAGTGGTAAAATACATGAAAGTTGAAAGTCTCTATTTAAAATGCTTTAAAAATTACAAAATAATTGCTATATAGTAGGCTATGTCAAAAATTAATTATAAACTAAATTACACTCCACCTACTCTAGATATATATTTTCAAGTAGGTTTATGGGTATCAATGTTATTCGCTTGCAAAATTTATTTATTTGTTACTTAATATATAATATCATCACAGTGCGTTAATTTTGTTTATTGTAATCAATTTAGACATTCAATAATATTACAACTTCAACAAAAGAGAGTGGAAAAATTATTTATAACAGAAAATAAAAATTGTAGTAATGATCTTACCCATTAAGAATTTCTCCTGTAACTCAGAATTGAATGGTTCCAATCCAAAATAATGCATTTCATGACACCAATACCCAAATAAACATTACTTTTGAATAAAGACACCATGAGTGATACTGTGCAATAATTAAATTAGTAATTCATATATCATATTACTGTGTGTCGCTCTTAGTTTGTATTCATATTTGTACTATGATATAATTACACAAATATGTTTTTAAGTGTATTGTGAAAAGATGTGAAAAGCAAAAAATACTTAATATTCTTTGGAACTATACATAGTTATGAATAATATTTAAATTATTTCATTCCAACTTATTTCATTAATTCATGTCGCCACCTGTACAAAAACTAACTTCGATACAACATGCTTTCAATAAAATTATTGCGCTCACCTGTGATATGTTACATCCAATAGATATTTGGTTAACGGGAACTATTAAGTTTGAGCAACACTCTTTCTAATTTTCGGCGTCAACATTTATCAAAATATATTTAGTCAAAGCGAAATATTTAGTTTCGATATCATCAATAATTTCAAACTCCATACGTTAATATGTCGCAAAAATAATTTTGGTTATAATCGTTTAGACAAACAAAATATTTTAATTCCAAAACTGTTTTCAACATAAATAATAAATGTGTCACAATCAGCTTTAGATTTCATTAAATATATAAAGCTACATAAATTCATGTTCATAAAGTCTTATAACTTAAAATTAAAATACATTTAATTTTGTCATTAAAATTAACTTATTACAAGGAGTGTTTGTGTTTAATATGAATTAGATGCAGTTTATATTGTAGAATTAAAAATATGACAACTTTCATAAAATCAAATATTTGAGTAAATTAAAACTTCGAGAATTTTTACCAGTATTCAGTAATATTGAGCAATTATAAATTTTTTACTAGTGCTATAACTAAAGAAAATTGATTTATAAGTTTAAAATAATTGTTGGAGAACAAAACCGAAATTCTCATTTATTATAATAAAAAAATTAATTGAAAGTGCTTTATAAAATGCTTTTTTAATTAGCTTGTGGGAGCATCCGTGTCATAACTGATAGATAAATTTACAGAGAGATATTACGAAATAATTAAGTATCAAAGATGGAAGAATAAAATTTACAAAATATAGTCACAGAGCAACTTTGTTGGGAATCCAAAAGAACAGTAAAGAAATTGACTCAAATGAATGGGTTGAATAAATGGATTGCATCATGGCTGAAAAACTGTTAAAAACCGTTAGAAAAGGAAAATACGTTAGAAAAGTCTCTAACGTCATGTACGTTAGAAATTTAATCATTATTTACACTATATATTAATAATCAATATAAATCAACTTTACAGTTATACTATACCGTATTATAGTAATGAAACTAATTTAAATGTAAAAATTTATTCAATTAAAGCTTTAAACGCTTATAAAAACGATATAATATAATATATTATTATATTTGTTTTACAACTATATATTATCTTTCTACGTTATATTTCAGTGTACTGAGCAAAATATTGTATATTAAATGTTTAAATTACTCCTTAATATCATTTTAAAGCTAACAGAATATTTATAAATATTTCAAATATTTTAAGTGAAGTGGAAATATGGAATATTATTATTTGTATAATACTATAATACGTCAATCCCCACAAAATAAATAATAGTGTAACGTGCTTGTAACGTTTGGTTTAACGCGAAAAACGTTAGAAATCCTTAACGTACGTTAGAAATGAAACGTTGGGTGGCTCTACTTTCAATCTATATACAGACTATTAAATTGTTTTTTCTTGTCACACCAAGTCGTTTCGTTTTTATCTTTTACTTTGTTTTTACAGTTTTGTCTTTGAATTCGTCCGTTTTCTTAAAGTATTTGGCCCTTCAGTTTCATCAATTCGTTTTTGCAGCTCTGAATTTAGAATTTTTTCGGCGTTAGTTGCGATTATTAAAACTTTTATTTTGAGTTATAGAATATAGCACTTTATAACACGATTATAAACGAATATACTGAAGTGTTTTACTGTATACATAAGTTATTCTTATCTAATAATATGAAATAAATTAATACACCACTTCAAACAAAAATATGGCGGACGAGCACACACAAGAATTGCGTCAGATGATAACAGAATATCATCATATTTAATTTTTATTCTTCCTGGTAGTAAATCAACCGCTAAGAACACTATGGACTGTAAAAACATAATCTTAATATAGAATTCAGATAAGTAGTGGCTGAGCTGTTAACGTTACAAAAAAGGTTTACCGTTCACACATTGTAAAAATTGAATATCAATATAATTGGGATCAACGCTACGAATCCTACTTACTGTTAAAAAGAGAAATAACGTAGTACCACTCACTCTTTTGCAATGATTACAAAGCTTTTAGAATTCGTCTGGACTTTTTAATTAATTACGTTATGGACATACATTGATATACAAGATATCAAATATTCGGTTTACTATGTAAGCTACAGCTCTAAATCAAAGAATTCTAAGCTAAGATAAATCGCTGGCAAATGTAGATAATAAAACATAAATTCTATATTGCATGCAACTATAATACACTTCAATATTTCCATTTCGGCTCAATAGAATAGAGAACATAGTAATATTTGTCAATTAATTCTAAAGTAAATTATAATACTGTGGTGTCCGAGCCAACTTTGATTTTAACAAATGTTTATGTAATAATTGCGCTTGAAAATTAAATCACTGTATTTATGCTAATTATAACATATTCAATTAATTCTGCGGTTCATTTCTTTTTCACTTCATCCTTCAAATGACGAAGCACACACGAAGCCGACGGATCACAATACAAGAGCGTCGCATAATGATGAGAATGTGAGAAACAGAATCACAAACTGTTGCAACCAAGAAATACATTGCTTGTTGCCTTCAATGTAGTCTCCAAACTGTTTATTCCATTTTTAAGCACTTTGAAGTTACAGGCAAGCTAGAAGCTTCTCATGCCGATAATAGTGTCAGAAAATTTGACCAAGCTGAGATTTTCGCGTTGTTAAATATCGCCAGAGCCATAGATTCGAAACTCGACGAATCATAGCTGAAAAATACTAAGCCCTTCGTGGAATTTCCATGTCTCTAACAACGGTATCTCGTCTCCTGGCCAAATTCAGTTTAAGCTTCTATGTTGCTAAGATAAAGCCAAAGCTTACCGAAAAGCATAAATTGGAAAGTTTGAACTTTGCTCGAATGAACCTGAAACAACCAATTGAATATTGGAGAACTTTTTAGTATACCGATGAGTATCGCTCAAAATGCTATGCAAATCGAGCGAGTAGAGTGCTCAGAACACCTAAAGACGAGTGGAATCCGAAGTATTTTCTCGAAGTGTAAAATATGGACTGTTTTCGTGCATGATCTATAGTACGATTAGCTATAGATATAAGGGTCCATTATGGTTTATGCCGTGCGGTACGACCATGAATTCAATTGTCAATTCTTAAGTTCTCAGACACGTTACACTTCCATCACTTAATAGCATAACTTGAAGTTGCAACAAGATAACGCCCCGACACATTTTAGTAAGTATATGAAAAACTTTTATACTGCTAACAACATTGAGCTCTATCGCTTCCAGTAATGAGTCCAGACTTAAATCCACTTTTTCACTGCTGGAATCCACTGAAGTCAAACATTTCCCCTGAAGAATGTACCACATATGACTTATTAAATGAAGAAGTAAAGAGGGCGTTGGAGTAAATCTCGTTAGATATCATCAATCATTTGATTGACTCTATGCCCAAAAGGTTAGAAGAAGTAATAAAATAGAAAGGAGACGCTACTAAACATTGAGTTAATATATAGTTAAAATTAATACAAAAAATAGTTTTGAAATAGTTAGTATTTTTTGAAATCAAAGTTGGCTTGGCGACCACAGTACGTATATGAATATTTATTCAAAAGGAACCGTAGTTATTAGTAAAAACAAAACTGAAAATCAAACTATTTCTAACGTCAGATTAATTATGTGCATTAATATAGTGATTATTGAGAGACTGGGATAAACCTAAGCGACAATAAATCATTATTAATTTAATAATAACCAATTAATCTTCAGAAGCCGCATACGTTATCCTGGACTCTTCTTAGTCAATATGATTCATCATCGGAGTGAAAACAATGAAAATTAACATGTATAAAATAGTATATGATTGAATAAATGGGGTAGGAAGGTTTTATAGAAGTTTTAATAATCGCAACTAAAGCCATTTTTTCCAATTTAAAGAGCGTTTTCGAGGCGTTTATAATTCTGAAGCAGATTTTGCTCAGATAACAAATTGCTCATTTATTTTAAATTGTTGAGTTCTTGTTCAGTTGTTGTGTTTTCAAATTTATTGAATACAAATGAGTTATTGCGCGAATTATTTTGTGAGAACGAGTCCAATTCAAAATTTTGAGACTTATCGCAATTTGCTTCTCTCAAATTGTCTTCTCTAGATTCGTTCCTCACTAATTTCCCTTTGGACTCATTCACTTTCTTGAAGTATTTGGCGCCTTCCGCTTCATCAATTCGCTTTTACAACTCTGAATTTAGATTTCTTTCTACTTCCAACGCGTTTTCAAGACGCTTAAAATTCTACAACAGATTTTGCTCCGTTAAATCTCTTTCTTTTGTCATAGACTCGAACTTGAGCTTCAAGAGATTATTTTCATCAAGCAAATTTTAATTTTTAATTTAAGGGGAGGAACGCGTTTGATTATTGAACCAGAGCTAGAACTGCTGTTTCTCACAGTGATTCAACAAATACTGCACTCTGCTCTCACTGGAAATCACCTTCTACTTCAATGTGTCAACAGAACGCATTAAGGCCCTGTAACTATTCACAATTTACTTCTGCGTGAACATCTGCGTCAAATCGAATAAATTTATCAAATCTCCGAAATAGACTTCTTTATTAGCTGCAGTTTCCAACTAATTCACTGTTAATATAGTATTTGCATTCATTGGAGTGGATTAACATTATCTTAATCAGAAATACATAAATGGAGAATATCACAAGCACGCTAAATTATCATTGCCCTATAGAACTTATTTCAGATAGTTGTCGTAAAAATCTTACTACTCAACAAACTGGTCGTGCAGAATGTCAACTCGGCAGGTCTTCCACTTGCCCGCGTCGTAAAGCGTCTTCAGGCCGAAGTTATCGTTGAGGAATATCGCGTTGTTCATGATGGTCAAGTAGTTCCCCGTTTCCGGTTCGTACATCGCGAAGTTCCCAGACGTGGCTGGAAGCAGCGTTTCGTCTATATTCGAGTAGAAGGTGTAGAACTTGGTGAGCTTGATGAACCTTTCTCGTCCAGATGTTAAACTCTGGTCGGTGCACTCTCCATTTATCTGAGCCAAAATATTACATTGCTTTTGATACAGGTCTTTATAATGATATGGATCTCGCCAATAACCACCAGGCATAATTCTTGTTTGAGAGAAACTTGAGTATGCGATTTAATGCTTTTTGAAAAATGACATGAAAGAATCAACTAACACAGAGTCAAACGAGGAGCATTGATCATCGCAAAAGTATCCTCCCTAAGCGACAGCCAAAGAGATTAAATTGCGTACTTCTGGATAATGATTATTATGGAATCCGCTGTACAACTAGATATAAGCTCGAGACATAAGGCCTCCTTGAGAATGACCAATTAAATCTATGCATTCGGAGCCCCTCGCAGCTTTCCTTATAGCAGTGGCTACTCCACGGACGTATCTAGAAGTACCGGTAAATATGGATGAAAATGATCTGAACAGTATTTTAGGTGCTACAACTGTTCTATCGGGGAAATCGTTTTAAATATTAATCAATAATTAATCAAATGCAGTTTCATCCCAATCGAAACCGTGAATTAAGATGATTGGGATTTTACTATCACCAGCTTCACAAGCTGTAAGCATGAAAACACAACACAAATTCGTTTTAAAGTGAAAATTAAAATTAAATATTAGACAACAGTTTCATTGAAACCATATTTTTGAATGAAAGTCTCAGAAAATGTATGTTGGTTAAATTTCACTTTGAATACTCGATTTTTCTTTTACTTTCATACTTACTAACTTATCATATAAGTTACATTTATAATATAATAATCTTTCCCTCCAATTTGAAGATATGATGTTACAAGAATTTCATAATATTTGTTTAATCATGTTAGAAGAAAGGTTGCTGTAACTAACAGTTCTTTTGATCACCGCTAGAGAAATAATTCTTCATAAAACAACTTTTTCAATTAGTATAGTGTAGTTAAACTGCGCGAGTATGATTTTAGCCTATTCTTTAATAAATATAGACTACTATCAAATGTGCTGTCACTATGAGGCAAGTCAGATTTTTATTTGCTTACTATAATACATGGTACTAGTTTTAGACAATTCTTTATCATCAATTAGTTGTTGCATAAGTTGTGCAGTACTAAACATAAAGCCAACCAATAAGCGTTAGAAAACTGAGAAAGACGTTATAACGCGTTAGAAAAGGAAAATACGTTAGAAAAGTCTCTAACGTCATGTACGTTAGAAATTTAATCATTATTTACACTATATATTAATAATCAATATAAATCAACTTTACAGTTATACTATACCGTATTATAGTAATGAAACTAATTTAAATGTAAAAATTTATTCAATTAAAGCTTTAAATGCTTATAAAAACGATATAATATAATATATTATTATATTTGTTTTACAACTATATATTATCTTTCTACGTTATATTTCAGTGTACTGAGCAAAATATTGTATATTAAATGTTTAAATTACTCCTTAATATCATTTTAAAGCTAACAGAATATTTATAAATATTTCAAATATTTTAAGTGAAGTGGAAATATGGAATATTATTATTTGTATAATACTATAATACGTCAATCCCCACAAAATAAATAATAGTGTAACGTGCTTGTAACGTTTGGTTTAACGCGAAAAACGTTAGAAATCCTTAACGTACGTTAGAAATGAAACGTTGGGTGGCTCTAACTAAACACAATTGCTATTTCTTTGAATTGGTATGTATAAAAGCAAATAAAAGCCTTTCATCCTGATTCTAACTCTTTAATAATTTGCAAACCAGATAAACAGAAAGGTAGTTATATTACTTTCAATAGACACATTGGAAAACAAACTAATAAGTACAATCAGTGACTAGATTTATTGATAATTTTATTTTTCATAAAGTCACTCTTAATCAAGACCGAACAATTCTTGTTGCTCATCGCTACTAAGACCAAAAGTTTCTTTAAATGGTGACTGACTTGGTTTAAATTTCATCGATTGCTCCATTTTATTCTTTTATGGTGACTCTGGAACATCTAAAGTTACACTGTGATGCAAAAACTCTTCAAATTACTGCATTTAATCTGGTTTCTTTCTGCTCACGAATTATCGTTTTGTGTCAATTTAATTGCCCAATTTATTATATGTCTCGGTTTCTTAAAGATTTTGCTTAAGAATTCGATTTTCTTGTTTCAAATCTTCGTTTTCTTGTGAAAGAAATGTTATAAACAGTTATAGTTTTTCCATCTTTTGTTAAAGTGCTGGTAATTGTTGTAATATTGCATCCTATTGATGAATCTTTTTAAGTAGCTGCTAATTTTATTAGTCAATTAATGGCTGATTCTTCATTGAGGAGTGGTTAATTAATTTTCATCATACAAAATACATGTATATAAAAATATAATCATTATATATGTATTATATAATATTTCTATGTATATATGAAATCACTTAACTGAAATCACTTAACTGACATATATCTATTGTTCATCATTATTTATTGTGTATCAAACGGAGCCGGTCTTCAGTCCGAGTATTCTATTATTTGGCATTCGAATATTTTGTGTGTTTTTTGGTAATCGTCGAATTTGCAGTTAGTCCTCGCCACGCTTTTTAGAATATCTGGTGTTCTTTTAACATTCTTCCCTTAACTATTAACCTTTTAACTTACTTGCTCATTATTCTTGATTTTAATTTTAGTTGGGGTGAACGCTTTGGGCCCGATTTTGAGTTCAAGTGGGTCCTTAACCGGGTGGCTTTAGTACTTCCGCTGGTCCTCCGTTCGAAGTTGCAACACCATGTTGTTGAACGTGGCCCGTTTGTACATGTTCAGGTTCGCCTGGGTGATCTCCTCTTAGTCTTCTATTTTGAGCTTCGACTTCTGGAACATTATGAACTGGTCCATTCCGATTTGAGACAAAACGTTCTCCTTCCGGTCAAACCGGTCCAGCAGCTGCTTCCTGTTCATCATTCTGCGTTTGGAGTGGCATTATTATTTATGGTACAGTCTATGAATGCTAAATATCGATTTTACATTTCCATTTTGGAAACAAATGTAAATGGAAAATAAAATGACTCACTTAAGTGAGACCTTATCTTTGGTACTAAATGGAAAATAAATATTGCGAGAGAGAGAAACGCAATTAATTTACTAGACGATCGATATATAGACGATAAAGTTGTGGGTTACTAACACTGGAGTGAGCGGTTAAAATATAGGAACATTGTGAGAAATATAATAATTAATTATTATTAATGTATTAATATTAGATCGAATATAGGTTGTATAGAGCCGAGCAATATTTATTTAATCTATCATCATTCCTCAAACATTTTTTCCTAGAAATTGAATTCGTGCTGTGAATTAAAATCGCGCAATTCGTGGAGAAAGCTATTAACCCCTGTTTCGCAGGAAAAACTTTGCGATAATAAAGTGGATATCTATTCATAATTCTCTATTTCATCACAAGAAAAGGTATTATCAATCGAATTAATATTCGACGAATTAGTTTACCGATATTATTTTAGGCCTTTACGGCTAATCGGTTCTAACATTTGAACTATCCTTTTCGTCTTCACTTACGCTTTATTTACTTTTAACCAATTCATCTATTACATTTAACAAATTTAGAAGTGATAATGTAATTTATACAGCTAAAACAATAATAATGCATATACAAATATTAATAATAATCTCAAATTATAAAACATTTTATGTACCGTGTTGTTCAATCAATCAACTAATTCCAACTAAACAGTATAATTTTTTAATAGCAATGTATTTAAAAATATATTAAAAGCATCTATATATCAAATGAACATAAACAAAGCTCATTTTTAGCTTCTTGAAGGCTAGCTCTTAATTCTTTCTAGGATATCGTTTAATTAGTCGTCTCCTGTCACAATAGTATTTTCTTACTTAAATTCAAACTTTACAAATATTTCTTCAACTGAACTTTCTATTTACTTTACTTCAATTTCATTGATTGAAACTACGTCAACAAAGCTGTACGATAATTAGTTAAGTTACGATATTATATTTTCAATCCAAACCGAAGTTATTTTTTCATCAAATGATTGAAAGAGACAAGAAGATGCTGAAAATACAATCAAATAACTTTTAGCAACAACATATGAGCTAACATTCTATGCAATTAAAGTAGGCGGTTGCACATAAACTTAATTGTTTATATCAACTCTGAACAAATATAAATTTTGTTGAGACACAAAGTAGAAATCTGTGATAGTTGTTTTAATGTCTTTTATTTCTTCATATTTTGAAATATATTATAATTATTGTTAAGACTAGATGAACTAAACGTTACTTATGTTTTTATAGCCAAATATTAGTTCTAAATCATTTATAATAAATCCTTTTTCTGTTATTTACACACCATTGTGTTGATAAACTATGGTTTCTAATGTTTATATAACATTTTATTATATAACATTTTATACAATTAAAGAATGTATACAAAAGCAAAAATAAACTGGCAATCTAATATGACTTCCGCGAGCAGGCTCCTAACCAAATTTGTTCGATTTTCAAACAATATCTTAATTTATCCTGAAATGCTTGCCACTTAAGTAATCAGATTTGAAAATACATATGACAGTGAACTCCGTGAAATGCGTTCGTAATGGCGTTTTCACTTATAAACTCAAATATGGTACTACAGAAATCCGCATATAAGAGGGGTCCTTTTTCATTTATAAGAGGGGTCCGGCCCCATTTATAAGAGGGTTGACCAATGATTTTCGGACCCCCTATATAAATGAACCCATTCTTACAAAATACTCTCATATATAGCTTATATTTATCATTATTTTAGCTATTTTCAACAATATTATGATACAAATAGATAACCCAGAAGTGAGGTTCGTCATTTATAAGAGGGTTAGGGGCTTTTTTGAAGTGGTACCCCCCTAATAAATGAAAAGGGACCCCTCTTATATGCGGATTTCTGTAGTATGTAATTTGTTCATTCAGTAATTTGTGTTTTGAGTAATAAACTGTGTATAACGCGTAATTATATAGTTATACAAATGCTCCACTCCGCAAAATATATGATGTACATCCCACCAATGCTTAAGTAAATTAACATCTCTCGTTCACCTAGTGCAAGTAATGTTAGCCATACTCAAAAAGATACTCTTTCCCATCCAATGGACGCTAGCTATTTGACTGAATATTAAGACGACGACTATTCTTTTTAAGTCAATAAAAATATATCTACCGACTTTCTAGTTGTGAGCAGAGAAAATACTTTAATACTCCGTTTAAAAGCTGAAAATGAAGAAATGCGTGCTTTATTGGAATAAGGCGAAAAACTAGAAATGTTTTAAGCCTGCCATGACGAAAATATGCAACGCATAACAAATAATGCAGGTTTAATCAAAAAATATATTACCAGTCTCAAAGATTGGATCCAGAGACAGTGAGTTTAGTTAGTTAATTTTGTTTTGCATATTATGATAATATGTATTTAACATTACTTTACAGAATAGTTGTGTTTATTAGCCAACTATATTAAATTATATAATATCATAATAAAAATATAAAATAAAGACGATGAATATTATTTTTAAACATTATTACTATATAAGCATAACAAATTGAACATGTTTTTCATATACTAATTGTAATTTAATTTATAAATTAACATACCTAAATTGAAGTGGACTATAATAATATATGTACGTATGATGTTTATTTACATATATTATACATTTTTATAAGCTTCACTCCAATATACATCAAGTTGTACTAGAATATTGTCTAAAATAGTACATATGTCTGTAATTGTACTGAAAAATTGCACTATTGTACTTTGATTTTAAAATAGTACAAAGTTAGTACAAATAGTACAAAATGCATGTCTATTATTATCCACATTCTTTACTTATATCAACAGAAGATTGAAAATTATTTTCATTCTGTGTCTGTGCCAGACTACATATATCAAACATGACTTGACGCAGTGCACAGCCGCAATCAATATGTAAACGTGATTCAATGCGTCTGTTGGAAATACAGTGGGAACACGAAAGTTCCAGGCTGTGACTTCCAGGCTGTGGCTTCCATAATATTTATATTTGCCTCTTATTGTCTAAGCTTCATTTTAGCCTTTGGAAAATGAACAAAAACGATGAAAATAAAAATATTTTATTTGACTCCATATTATAGTGAATATGTTTGAAATATGATGATAAAATTAAATTTACAATATATTAGATGTATAAATACTGTAAAATAGAATTACATTTATGTCTCATAGCAAAATGATAACATTTGATCACTCTTTATTTTTGAAATCCGTACTCTAGTGTTAAATGCACTTCAAAATCCCAATAACACACATTTTCGAAATATTTAAAAATTCAAAGGCTTAATATGTATTCAATATTCTGTAAGCACCTTAAAATAACACGAACAAAACTATCAAATCTCAAATTCAAATTTAAATATTGTTACATTCGTAAAAGGACAAAAAAGTCGAGGTAGATACCACGATTAAAAACAAAATATTTATAGCGATTGGAGTGAAATAATAAATAATAATGAGAGCGTATTGAGTCACGAAGATCTATTAAAATAATAATTACTCCATACATGTTAATACATGTTTAAAGCTAGCGCGCAAACCAGCTGGTGGCAAAGTTATTGAAAGATTAAAAATGTGAAAATCAATTTTTACCTAATTTTATTTTTTGTAAATTTACACATTTATGGTGGTCATTCTGTAGATTTTTATTCCCACTGCTACTCGCATTCTCAAAATCTCAATTTTCACACCGTATTACAACATATTAGTTGTATAAACACTATAAAATAGAGTTAAAGGAAAAGTGACAAAAATCTTATTGTCATTTTATCATATTTTATCTGTAATTGTGGTACACAATAGAGACAATGATTGTCTTATTGCAAATGATTGTCAAAAGTGCTCTTATTGTCTATTGTTGGATGGCTATACTCTGAACAAATATAAATTTTGTTGAGACACAAAGTAAAGAGAGATTACAAACTTTGTAATCTCTCGACGTCATTTTCCACTTCGTCCGTTTTCAGTGTGTAGTACGCGAACTGATTATCTTTGAAGAAGCTCATACGGCGAACTTCAATTTTTAACCGGTTACGTTTTTCACGAAATATTTCACACCCGTTTTCCTCAACTGCTTTTAACAGAACGGGCAAAAGCTGCGAACTTTCTGACTCTCAACTCCATTGTCAGTTCATGAACGAAAATAACTTTGAATAAACGTTCATTTAATGAACTGGAATAACCAATAATTCAGCATCGCACTCGTAGACAAACTTGTTGTTGTAGCCTTGACCGTGGTTTTAATTGCTAGCGTCTTTTTTAATATTCTTGACACTCATTTTGACACGACTACACTACAATACGTCTAATATGATATTTATGAATATTACACTCCACTAAAAATGAATATAATTCATAACAATAATGCAAAATATTGCCATCCAACTATTGATAATAGCTTACTTTTGACAATAGTGGACAATAAGACAATAATTGCCATTTACTTTTCACAATAGAAAAAGTGTATTTAGATTTAATGGATTTTGAAACATTATTATAGCTATTTTTTTCATTTTTTGTAAAATTGAAGCGCGGATATTTAATTTTTTATGTATATATGTGTTAAATATTCCACTTTAGCAATGAAATAAAATTCACTATATACTTTATTGTATTCTATTGTCTGGGGCAATTGTGCAATAAGAAAATGGCAATGGATGGCTATAATGCAATATGAACATAAATATTTAGAAATTCTTCAACTAAATCATTAATTCGTTGATAGCAGCTAGATAAATGAAAACT
Organism: Hexamita inflata; assembly: GCA_963988835.1. Taxonomy (NCBI): domain Eukaryota; phylum Fornicata; order Diplomonadida; family Hexamitidae; genus Hexamita; species Hexamita inflata. The sequence continues at coordinate 141,790 of CAXDID010000941.1, read as the reverse complement.
AATGTGATAAATGTGTATTAAACTACAATTAGTACTCTTAACACATATCGTATTGTAGTGAGCATTTTTCAATGTGTCAAAATCATGATAGAGTAATACTAGAGCTAATACGAACATCCATACCTTGTAGGGTACATGCTAATAACATAATCAAAATTTTAGAATGAAAATCAAATAAAATATTTCACTTGACTCATTTGTGTATAAGTGTGATGTGTAGTTAAATAAATAATATTATAGCTATTTCTGGAATTTATTAATAATAGTATTATCAATTATTAATTACACTAAATTGACATGAAATGCAATTTATTTAAAATCATATAATTTCATTCATAATTAAGCTATAATTACAATAATAAATTTTGAGTGCTGAAAGTACTACATAACCTCGTTCTCAAGGGGGTAGCCTTTTCACTTATAAGGGGGTTACCATTTTCAACCCCCTTATAAGTGAAATGTATCCAAAATGTATCCAAAAATAATGTTGTATTTGAAGGGTTTACAGTCAAAAAACGGGGTTAAAACACATGAAATTTGTCACTCGCTTATAAGGGGGTAACTTCATGTCCAACCCCCTTGTAAGCGAGTTGACCTACCCCCTTATAAACGAAAATGGTACCCCCTTCTGAATGAGGTTATGTAGTAGCTGCTTTTAGCTATATTGCTAATATTATAAAATATGACTGAATACGTAAAATTATTTGAGTTATAATTAAATAACAACATAATTTATATTATTTGGATCACTTTATGTTTTCAATTAAGTATTTAAGTTTCTAAATCAATGTTAATTTGATACTTATGTCATCACATAGGAAGTTTCTGATCATAAATAAAAAATACAAATGTCAACTCTATAAAACATATTTTTAATATGACATAGCTTGTACTCGTTGTTATGGCTCATTTTTTATGATATCAGTGAAAAATATTACTTAATATTTATAATTTTTCATTTTCGCAATACATGGTGTGGTATAAATATATTGTTAATGGTCATATAATATAACTTATTGTCTTCCGCATCCAATGGTTGAAGAATATAGTGATGTAGAAGTATGAGAACCAGAGTAATCCATTTATGCTCAAATATTACTTGATATACTTTAAAATGCTCAATGACCAGAAAATTAATAGGTATTCGATGATTTTACTAAGGTATTTATCTTCTTGATAAAAAATCTATCACTGTCGGCCTTATAGGTAATATGTAAATTTTAAGGTGGTATAGCATCGCCATATGCTCTCGAAGCGTATCGTAAATAATAATTAAAGAAGAGGGATGTATAATTAAATTATTTTGGAACTTCTCTTCCCAACTTAGAAACGCTCTACCTAAACTTCACTGAGATAAGAAATAAGTACTACCTGCCCCTCAATGTATCTATAAATATAATCTTTGATACAGTTCATTTTGCAGCACAAAAAAAAGTAAATTAAAGAGAGACTTCATTTGGAACGATGAAATATTCTGGAGTTTTAAATAAATATATCGTCGTTTAAAAGTTTAAAGAACTGAAAGTACTGAAAACCCATCTGTAGTTAGAAAAATAGTAACTTCGAAGTATAAATCAACTTTAACTGCACTTTGTAATCAGATAGTATCTATGGCGTATTAAAACCACACGATAAGATTGTTTTATGCAGACACCATATGTTAAAACGTATTTTCTGGTCTGTCTATGATTCTTGGCTTGATTGTAATATTAAAGACGGTTCGACTTCTTATGAAGAGGTAACTGATATCAAGGAGATCATTGAATACATCCAGTAATAGGAGGTAGCTGTGTTTGGCATTTGATCATCGAATCTTCGCAAAGACATTCCTAAATAGTTATGTTACAGTTAGAACGCTTATACGCTAATATAAGAAGGTTATTTGCACGAGGGGCTCTTATTCTATTTGTTGACTCCACTATTTATTGTTTAGGATCTGATGGTAAAGATCCTCAAAAATACATTAGAGGACAATAGATACATCTGTTTTCTTGTATTTCTACCAATTCCTCTATTAAAAACTATATGTAGATTGATAAAAGAGCAGCGAACATCAGATTTTAAAGAGGGAAGTTGGTAACATTATAATCTTTTAGATGTTGATTCAACTGATACCTTATACTCTTGTAATACCTCAGGCTGTCAAAGATCACAGCTTTACAAATGTCTGGCGTATGCCACACAATCAAATGGACGCCATTTGGGCGCTTCAGATATTTCTCTAAAGGATCAGTAATTCCATCAATACAACTATAAATGTGTGCAGTAACTTCATTCTGGTCGAAGATATTTAAGAAGGACTTGAAATTAACGCACATATTCCAACAAGAGCGCCTGAATATATAATTAACATAATTAAATTCATAAAACGCCTCAGCATTTAGTAAATGTTATAAAATTGTTTGCACAGAGAGCTGTAGATGGTGTATATGGTATAATATAGATGTTATATATGTATAATGCTAAAAATAGTACTAGTAGATTTCACTTCAAACTGCCGTACTCCGTAGATTAAACGTAATTATTTTATAATTCTAATGTTGTTTAGATGGACTAAACTGCTGCAAAGTAGGCTGTTAGAGTTGGGGTAATATCTATTATCTATTATTGATATTAATTATTTATTGAGTAGATGTTTTATATTACCAAAAGAGCCGGTATATAATCTATTTAAGTAATTAATTCAGTTTCACTCGGGAGACTTCTGCGATTTCGATGCGTTAAATAGCTTCCTATTGGACTTCTTAGTTTTCTGGCTTGTTGGCTTTCTTCTCAGAAATCGGCGATAGTTGCGATTATTAAAACTTTCATGTGGAGTTATAGAAAATAACACTTTATAACACGATTAACCATAAATGATGGAGTGTTTTACTATATACATATATATTTATTTATAGTTTATAATGCTATATTTTTTGTCCGCTTCATTTCATAATATGGCGGATGAAAGCGTTCGAGATTAGCTATTGGCGATGTCTATGGATAAGTTCATTGAATTGGGGAATGAACTGTGCAAACTGTAAAGGACCATGTCAAATGTACAGGATGTATGCTAAATGGTGGTGGCGCTGTGATGACAGCAAATGCAATTCTAGGTTCTCAATACTTAAATATACCATTTTTTATCAAAGAAGGTTTGATATTCGCCTTATTCCGTACATGGCTGTATAATGTACATCTAAAACCTCCGTGGCTAAAACGTGTGAAGGATCTGGACAGGATAAGGTCGCGATATTCAAAATATTTCCTGAAATGAGAAGGAATGTTTTAAAGAATCTCAATGATATTCAGTGAGGGAGGGCCAGACACCATTGTTGAGATTGACGAATCACTTTTTGCAAGACACAAGTATCATACAGGGCGTTTACGGGAATCAACGCAAATATGGGTTCTTGGTTTTGTTCAGCGCGGTACAGGAGACTGCAGATTTGAAGTAGTTGGGAGAGACAGAAGTGCGGCTACACTATTACCGTTGATTAGAAAGCATGTTAAACCCGGTGGGACTTTATATTCTGATATGTGGCGGGCATACCTTAATGTGCACATTGATGGCTATTTACATTATACGGTGAACCACAGCCTAGAATTTGTAAATTCAGACCTCCTAAGATTGGGTGTTAGGTGTCACACATAAACTATAGAGTCTACCTGGTGCGCAGCAAAAAAGCACTTCCACAGTATGAACGGCTCATGGAAAAAGAACATTTAAGAGTATTTAGATTTATACTCAATGACAAAGTATAATACACGTATGAATATCAGTTCTAAAAATGCAGCCCTAAGTTATAAACACTATGAAGAAAATCAAACTCAATCAACAAACTAACAACAAGAAGAATAAACACCTTTAAATGGTGATAATTAATAGATAGTTTTAGGTCAAAGCGTTTTAGACATTTAACATGATTCAATAATTGTAATCTCATCTTCAGGATCATCACATGACAAGCTGGACTCTTCTTTGTCAGTGTTATTTACTCATCATCGGAGTGAAAACAATTAAAAATAACATATATAATAATGTATATATAAGAAAAAATGGGGTAGGAAGGTTTTAATAATCGCAACTATCGCCCAGAAATCTACTCAGCATTCGCTGGTTTGATCTTCATCTTTTTCTTGATGCAACATATTATCATTACAGCCAGACAAATCAACACAGCCGCGGCTCCGATCACGATTCCGGCGATTGCTCCGCCGCTCAAGTTCTTTTTTGGACATACTGGCTGTTGCCCTGTTATCTCTGGGGCGCATTCTAGCTCCGAACAAGATAAGCAACAACTTTGCTATCGATCTAACACGAACCTGTGTCGATAGACAAACGATGTCTTTTCTATTCATCTACTATGCGCATAGTCCGGAGAGACACGTAGCATCTTCAGCTCCTGGTTTCAAAGCACAGACTTGGTTGCCGTTTTGGTCCAGAGCCGATAACTTGTTGCTTGAACACGTTTTCTGAGCGGAGCACTATTTAATATATATTATTGAGCACTTCTTGGTAGCAATGTGGATAACAGGATAGCAGGTGTTGGATTTGAATTTTTAACGATAAAAATTCATGCATATTCAGAAAATAAGAGTATTTAGCTTTAAATTAGATCAAATAGTTCCTAAAAATATTAAATACAGTAAAAGTTAAAATAATTGGGTCATAATCGATTTTAAAATATTTTTGTACGACGAAAAACAATAATACATTCTTAACTGCAATTAAAATATTATTTCATGAAGTAATTTATTCCAAATATCCATTAGTAAAGAGTTTATGTTTAATTCTTGCCTTAATTTTACCTTGCTATAATTTTAAAGTATTGTCGTTTCACTTATTTAATTCTATTCAGTGAATCTAGTATTATATTTTAGATTATTGTTGTAAAAAGTATAGTGAATAAAATTTAGTAAACATTATTTAGCGTGTGTATTACACTGTATTAATATTAATAATATATAGTATATCATAAATTTACATTTATAACTATAATAATATCGATATCAATTAAAATTATCTTGAATATCATCATATTACACTATAAAATGATTTAAAACTTGAGCCATCAAATTATATGCTAATATTAATGCTAAAATTTAGGACTCTAGAGTTTACTCCATGAGTATCAGAAATATTTATTTGTATTTAGGTTTTAAGCGATTAATAATGTATTGTGGAACGGGAAACATATATAAATGTTAGTAATTTGCTGTAAATATAATTATTATAACATAACTAGGATAAAATAATTTAATAGTATTTTGAAAAATGATCTATTTCACAAGAATTTATACGGATAAATACTATTTTATACGGTCTGCGTATTATTCCGTATCATTTTCATACGGAAAAACGATTTTTCCCGTATATGCCGTATAAATAACAACCCTATTTTCTATAAAGTCAACCATCGTCCACGATTCTAGCGTGCTTTGGCCATTTTCAGCGTGATATTATGTTATCACGATGAGATTTGGTCGATAGTTAATTGTTTTGTATTGAAGTGTGATGTATATAATTATATTTTTGAGAAATAAAAAATAAATGAACACTCCACATAATTGCTTTTGTAATGGTGCGATAGAAATCAAATCAATGACAGCAAGGACTTAGAAAAGATCCTCCAAAAGTATAGCCGAATGATAAATATATTATTTATAAGTTATGTAATACATCATATTACATTCTTCAGATTTAGAAATATTATATGATTAAACTATTATATAAAAGTATACAAATACATGTGAATTTAGACATTTAATCGTTGATTCGATATATTTACATATATTCCGCTGTTATTTATATATTCCACTCCAAAGCTAGCGCCGTCAACACAAATGTGGCGCTACAGCTTATCATCGTCTCTATCGCGCTACAGCGTCTTTTGTTGATTCTTATCGTCTATTGGTTGGCTTTAATTTTCTACAATTTGAAGTTGTATCATTAATATAAACGGGCACAAGGTTTCCACAGTTCCATTTTACTGAGCATTTTTTAAGTTCAGTTTCACCAGCAACAATAAGTAAATTAAGAACTAAACCAAGGAGGGAGTTATAAAATGGAGCAATATATATTATTTTGGATAATTCCCTCAGTGGAATCTGGTCTAACTACAGAATTCAATTATAATATAACTCTATATAACACTATTGAAACAAGGCCAGAGTTGACTACAAAATATAATATATTCCACACCAGGTTTTTGAACATTTTGTTGATTCAAGCTAAAGTTTGGTTTGAGCTGCAAAGTTGGTCGTTGCAGCATTAACTTCTTACAGTGTCAAGAATAAAACAGTATAATATTATCTTAGAATATGAATTCTCTAGAATGACCAAAGCACAGTTGAGGATGATCTGAAACATCGAATCAATTCTTCTTGTAAAAATAATGTGTTAGTATCACCAGCTAGCATTACTTAAAGTTTTAACTCAAACTATATTTAATACATGTATTAAGTACCTATAAATTATTATTATGATGTGGTATAAAAATGAGAGGTGATATCTGGTTAGTAAAATAAATTATAGTGTAACAATAGTATATACTATATATATGAATAATTTTAGACTCACAACATCATTATAAAATTCAAGTCTTTTTATTTTGTCCTATGACTGTACATGCGCATTATACCGATACTTCGTCAGAAATACCGGACGACATTATCAATCGGTACCAGTCCGGTATTTAAAGATTTTAAATTTTATTATTTGGTGAATCTCAATAATTTGCTGTGATTCGTCGAAACACATATAGTAAACATTCTTAATATTATATATTCGTGTTCCTGAGTATTGGATTAATAATTATTTTATTCTGTGATGGTTTGACTGTTTGCTGAAGTGAAAAGCTCTTGTTTTGTCACCTGTTTATAATTAGATTTAAATTATCACTTCACACATTGAATCACGTTTACATATACGAAAATAACTTCTACATCGAAGTGCTAAATGTAGGTCACTATGCGCGTCCAGGCATTCGATGGATGCGATATCTCCATATCACAGCCTGGAACTTTCGTGTACCCACTGTATTTCCAACAGACGCATTGAATCACGTTTACATATTGATTGCAGCTGTGCACTGCGTTAAGTCATGTTTGATATAAGTAGTCTGTTACAGACACAGAATGAAAATAATCTTCTGTCGATATAAGTAAAGAATATAATAGATAATATGCAAAACAAAATTAACTAACTAAACTCACTGTCTCTGGGTCCAATCTTTGAGACTGGTAATATATTTTTTGATTAAACCTGCATTATTTGTTATGCGTTGCATATTTTCGTCATGGCAGGCTTAAAACATTTCTAGTTTTTCGCCTTATTCCAATAAAGCACGCATTTCTTCATTTTCTGCTTTTAAACGGAGTATTAAAGTATTTTCTAAAGTATTTTTTGAGTTTGGTTCGTGCTTCTGTTACAAGCAAACTCAATCTCACATGCTAGATTGCTATAAATATGCAATCTAAATTAAATAAATTGTAACTGTACATGCGCATTATACCGATACTTCGTCAGAAATACCGGACGACATTATCAATCGGTACCAGTCCGGTATTTAAAGATTTTAAATGTTTATTATCCGTGAATCGCAATAACCTGCTAAAATCAACCAGTCAATCTCGAAAATAACGTGATTTTTTCATTATTGTCAAATATGTGCATAATATAAACTATAAAATAGTACTATGGTAACCCTGTCAGTATGAATAATATTTTTCATTTGTGCTATTTACTAATTTACACAATATATAACTAAATATCGTTACTCGATGTATAAAATGTTAAATAATACAACATTTAAATTAATATATTTTGTAATTTATTCTACCTAAAGAACCTCACAAACAACATCAGTAGTAAATAATACTGAAAAATAATTAAAAATCATATCTATATTCATATTGTTTTCATATTATGTTGCTTAAAAGTAGATAGTAGTTATAATGAGGCATTTCGAGTTATATATAGCCGCTGATACACTGGCCCCTCAACACTGTGACTTAAAAATTAGGACTTATAGCGTTCCTTCTTAAAGATAAATAACCTTTCAACAGTAGATGTAAGATTAGCGCGAAAATTACGACCTAAATTAACATTGAAGTGATCATTGTACTAAACCTCCATTTGTTTCTTGATATTGTACGTAATTTCTATTTCGGTATTACACTTAAATATCATTTAAGCAACAATTTAAATTATGATTTACTTTTACTAGAGTAAAATAACAATTTAATATTCCCATATTTATTTGTTTATAAAATAGTATCACAAGACGTTTACTTTTAACTTCCTTTAAGCTTGAATTAATTTTAATTTTTAACTTCTAAATTAGTCTCGATAATGTTAATTCAAATGCAAGTTCAAGTGAACAAAACTCAGGTTGAGGAGTTACATAAAAAGAAAGAATTTTTTAGTGACTACATTTTGAAGTGGATTGCTTATACTATTACATACAATTGAGTATATATTAATTTTTGTAATTTTTGTTGTAATTGTATTATTCTTGTGATTTAGTGATTCCAAATCCAGATTTGAAATGCAAGTCTAAACTATATGTGATTTCATGTAGCTTTAATCCTTAGTGTTTCTGAACGACAGAATTTTTAAGTTATAAATTACTACATTACCTCGCTCTCAAGGGGGTAGCCTTTTCACTTATAAGGGGAGTAGTAATTGAGCTATTTTTAATTATACATAAATTAATGTCAGTTATACATAAATATGGAAACATAATCACTTATATTGAACAGATGAAAAAATATAATAAGTGTTAAAGTAATGCGTGCTTGCTCAGGAAGGTGTCTGTGATCTCTGGAAGATATTTTGTAAGCAAATTCATTCATTTCTCGTTGTGTCGTTGTAACAAAGAACGAGTGTAATCATCCAATTATCGCTACATGTACCTCCATATTATAATTTGCTTTTGTAAAAGTAAGATCTTCTAAAATTGTAAAAACAATATTATCTTTAGCTATCCAACAAATTAATGATCACCACACCATAAATTACGTAATTTAATGTTTTGGCAATAAGTAAGACCATTTCAGTGTTAAAGAATATATATAATTTCATAAAATCACTATCTCCCTTTAGTCAGTATTATTATATATATTCTTCAACAACCTGACTACGAGTATGTGTTAATTACTTAAGCACAATTTCCTATAACAGAAAGATTAATCATATTTGTACCTTCTGTCGAAACACCATTAAGTACCAATGTATTGAGTGCATCATTGTTACTAATAATAATACCAATTTATGTCCGCGCTCCACTTGCAAGTATAGTTATACTTGTTACTTTTGAATTTATAATTTTAATACTTGTGTTAAATATTGCGGACATATATCCTGAACAATACACATCTACAATAGAACTTGATGTTGATAAATTAATATTATTTACATATGTATTTTATAATTATACACTAGCATTATACAAGAAACCTAACAAAGCACTACCTGTGACACATCTTATTTGTGATCCAAATGCTTAAACAGTTGATTAACTTACTTTTGTTTATTATATAGTAATAGGACTAGTATGAGAATCACCTATAACCCCACTAGATATTGCCCACATATTAACAGCATACGAATATATAGACATATTATGAATTGTACTACATTATATTGATATTTAACCTTATGTCTCAGCAAAAATACTTCCTGAAAATGCAGAAATAGATGCACTAGTACTTGTAGAAAACATTTATGATGAAGAAATACGAATATTTTAAATTGATATCTGAGAAGTTATTACTGCGACTAAACCAACACAAGCAGAGGCTGTAATAATTGAATTTTCAATTGTTAAATTAGAAATTAATTGTAAATCAGCACATAAAAATCCTGAAAATGCTCCATAATACTAACCAGTTTAATTATTTTCAGTTTACATTTGTATATAAATATTTATGGCATCAATCGAAGAACCGTTAACATACCCAATAATTCCAAAAATAGAATACACTCCTTACATAATAAAATATTACGCCGACATACTATTAATAGACAATTTACCATTGATATAACCAAGCATTCCTGACATATAAAATTATGAAATAGAAGTAGCGTTTAATTATTCGTTGCCGCAAATCATTAGTAAAGTAGTGGTCGTGTTAAATATGTATCCTAAAAGCTAACCAGAATTGTTTATATATTATGTATTTATATATTCATAACAAATTGTTTGAACATCATATATTAATATGTTAGAAGAGTTTCCACTATTAATTAATCCTCCATAATTCAATGGATTATTTGAATTAGTTGATATTTAGCTTAATAAATTGAAAGTTGTAATATTTCCTACTTAAATAGATACGTGGTTCATTTGTAACATACTATTATTGACCTGTGAAACTAAATATGAAGATTGATTACCCATAATAAATTAAACAGGATTAATAAAAATGTAATTATATGATACAGTGCTTTAAGCTGATATATAATAACCACCTAAAGCAATAATGTTACAACTTAAGTAATTTCCAAGTATTTAATAACCTTTTAAGTAGAGAGTACCGTTTACTGTTTATATTATTGTTATTGCTCCTGTAGAGATTGGATTTATAGTTAAATTTAGTAAAAGATTTGTAATATTGGTGTATATTGCTGATATTTATACAGTTATGGGAGGTGGAATTGCTTTTTCTTGTTTACTATGTGAGTAATTATATATTAAAATATTTTGCCACTTCTAATGCGGATGACAAATTCCAATAAATAATCTCAAGTTGGAGATTATTCATGAACTACTCATTAACACAAGAGGGCCAAAAATATGATTTCGATCGTATTAGACCATAATCGACTATTCAAAGTCGGTATTTAATATTCCAAAAAGGAAAAATAGAAATTACCACATGCAATAAAAGGACGGCAATGACAAAAATAAACGCGGTAGAAGATGTTTAGGGAAGGTCAACTAATTCACTTAACAAACTTAGGCAGTTCTGAAGCGTTTGTATTCTCTTCATTTCTGGGTCCAACGGATGAATTCATAAAATATTGTACCAATCTGAACTAGTTATATCACTTGTTTAAGATGTCCCTGTGTAATTTCTACGTTTTAGTCAGCAAAACTAATTTATGAAAGATTTTATCTCGAAAATATATGGTAGTTAAGCCTGATTGGAGAAAAGAATAAGAGGATCCAATGATTGGTATACGGACGCAATATGTAATTTATAACTAGTAGCGCAAGCACTGGACCTGCAGGGAACCTCGGTGTTCATCTTCAACTGGGTCAATCTGAACGATTTTAGGTATTTCTTAATCACGAAAAACAATGGAGGACTTTTTCTTTCAATCTCAACCAGGAGCTCAAGATGAAGTATTGGTACTTCGCTTAATTAGAATTATAATTCAGGTAGTTACAGTCGCTTTCATTCTCAATATTCAAATAATGAATGCATTTTTGTTTCTTGAAGAATGGAATCAAGTGGGTTAGTCGGGCCCAGCATTAAATAATATATTGATGCTACTCTAAAACAACAGTTATTTTACTTATGATCTTCCACTTCCATTTCATAATGAGAAATCAATTTTCTTGATTGTTAAATTATACAACGTTAGGTAAAGTTGAAACTTATTATTGAAGTATATACAGAGTTATATACGTTAATTATTGTAGCACAGCTATCCAAGGCTCAACCAGGCCTTGATGTGATTGAAGCACTTTACAAATCAATAGTAAATAGAGTTAATGAGTGTATTGATGAGGAGGGAGAACACACTCATTATTGAGCCGGGCAGTGATATAAGTAAGATTCAAATAATAAACTTCATTCTTCTTCCTAATTCAAAAAAGCATTTCGAGGGCCCACCACTGTAATAAACTTAAAATTTAACCTGAATTTATGATGATTGAAGTTCCTATGGTTGAAGTTATTCCCATCTGGTTGATATTTAATGAAGAACTTTATGATAGTACTGAAAGTATAATAAAATGGTCACAATTGCGATTTCTTCTATTATTATGATATTTAGAACGATAGCTAATATATAACCTGAATATTGTCATTAAAATATCTTATTAAATAATAAATATTACTATTATTGTTAAAAAAGTAAATAACTTAATTAAGTCATAGTAAATAATATTGCTTTGTAAGCTTCAAATATTTAACATATTTTTTTAAATACTGAATAAATGTAATAAACGTTAATTATCAGCAACATAACAAACGATAATATTTTTGCGGTTTTTGGATAACAAATATTGTAATGTACAATTAACGTAACATTAAATTTTAATACTTTTAATAGCGCATTAATTTGTTTATAGTGTAATATCAAGATAACAACATCAACATTAGTATTTATTGCATCTGGATAAGTATTGTCTGGGGTTATTTTATAATCATAGTCTATGATTAACATTTAAAACACTTCTCTATAATATAGATTTTCTAGTTAAAGTTCTTCTGGATTAGTAGTTAAATTAGTATATGAACTTGCCTTTGAATTAACGAATGTTAATATGATCGGATATTAAATATAGGAAATCAATGATAATATGCAATAATTTGTGCTTTTTGCTTCGATTATTACTAATATTTCAATAAGTAGTGTATATGTTTGTTCGAATACAATATTAAACAGTAATTTATTGCATTTTTCTTCTAATATTTCGTAAACTTGTTTGAATATCTGTATGTCTTAATACTATGTATATGGCATTTGTGCAAATTTACTTCTTTATGGCCAATATGATAATAATGTAATCGCGTGTATCGATCCGTTTGTTTTCAATGGTTCATAATGTATTTGCAAAGAGTATCATATTCTGAGTGATTCTCATTGTGTAGATGTTGCTACGTAGCTCAATTTCTTAATAAGAAATGTATAGTATTCTAATGATTCAATTAATAGTTTGACACAATAAATCAATGATATTTATTAAGAAGTTGTGTAATTTAGCACTGATTTATATAATATAAATACAACATAGTATATTTAACAAGTTTATAACAATTCATAATTGCAATTATTAGGTAATATTTCAATATTGAATGATTCATTAACAAAATACGATTTAGAATTAGACTAAAGAATATATAACAATGTTTCTACGGTAATTTAAGCTTTATAAACGAATTATTCACAAATATAAAATTGTATTCAATAATTAAACTCTAGTATTGTCAGTTTACTGAATTATAGTTCTGTATTAAGCCAATCTATTACATATATTAATTCTAGTTTGATAAATAATGCCATATAAGTTTAATAAGATATAGAAACAAAGTATAATTTATTGGATTAGTATATATTTAATAATATTTCAAATTACGATTCATTATCACAACATAATATGACCGCTCTTGATTTAAGAATCTTTAATAATGTATCTATGTTGTCTACAAATTTAAACAATTTAAATGCATCTATTTTATTCGTAAACTCAAGTATATTGCACAATATGTCAGATTTTTAATAAGATATGTTAACAAAATACTCTTTACTTAATGAATAGTTATCTTTTATATCTAGTGTAGTCTTAAACACAAATGAAAACGAACTATGGTTCCAATGTTAATAACAATCATATACTTTTAAATCATTTGATATTTAAAGCATTACTGAAATAGTTTTAAGCTCAAATTATTCAAATGGCAATGATTACGTATTTGATTCTTAGCACTTAATAAAAAATGCATATATCTCCATTCAGTCAATTGGAACAAGTTTTACTTTATTTTCAACTCAAAATACATTCTTAAACATTAAACTATAATTCAATAATATATCTTTTAAAACAGGATCAGTTCTATCATAAAGTTCTTCATTAAATATCAACTAGATGGGAATAACTTCAACCATAGGAACTTCAATCATCATAAATTCAGGTTAAATTTTAAGTTTATTATAAATATCAGCAATATACACCAATATTACAAATCTTTTACTAAATTTAACTATAAATCCAATCTCTACAGGAGCAATAACAATAATATAAACAGTAAACGGTACTCTCTACTTAAAAGGTTATTAAATACTTGGAAATTACTTAAGTTGTAACATTATTGCTTTAGGTGGTTATTATATATCAGCTTAAAGCACTGTATCATATAATTACATTTTTATTAATCCTGTTTAATTTATTATGGGTAATCAATCTTCATATTTAGTTTCACAGGTCAATAATAGTATGTTACAAATGAACCACGTATCTATTTAAGTAGGAAATATTACAACTTTCAATTTATTAAGCTAAATATCAACTAATTCAAATAATCCATTGAATTATGGAGGATTAATTAATAGTGGAAACTCTTCTAACATATTAATATATGATGTTCAAACAATTTGTTATGAATATATAAATACATAATATATAAACAATTCTGGTTAGCTTTTAGGATACATATTTAACACGACCACTACTTTACTAATGATTTGCGGCAACGAATAATTAAACGCTACTTCTATTTCATAATTTTATATGTCAGGAATGCTTGGTTATATCAATGGTAAATTGTCTATTAATAGTATGTCGGCGTAATATTTTATTATGTAAGGAGTGTATTCTATTTTTGGAATTATTGGGTATGTTAACGGTTCTTCGATTGATGCCATAAATATTTATATACAAATGTAAACTGAAAATAATTAAACTGGTTAGTATTATGGAGCATTTTCAGGATTTTTATGTGCTGATTTACAATTAATTTCTAATTTAACAATTGAAAATTCAATTATTACAGCCTCTGCTTGTGTTGGTTTAGTCGCAGTAATAACTTCTCAGATATCAATTTAAAATATTCGTATTTCTTCATCATAAATGTTTTCTACAAGTACTAGTGCATCTATTTCTGCATTTTCAGGAAGTATTTTTGCTGAGACATAAGGTTAAATATCAATATAATGTAGTACAATTCATAATATGTCTATATATTCGTATGCTGTTAATATGTGGGCAATATCTAGTGGGGTTATAGGTGATTCTCATACTAGTCCTATTACTATATAATAAACAAAAGTAAGTTAATCAACTGTTTAAGCATTTGGATCACAAATAAGATGTGTCACAGGTAGTGCTTTGTTAGGTTTCTTGTATAATGCTAGTGTATAATTATAAAATACATATGTAAATAATATTAATTTATCAACATCAAGTTCTATTGTAGATGTGTATTGTTCAGGATATATGTCCGCAATATTTAACACAAGTATTAAAATTATTAATTCAAAAGTAACAAGTATAACTATACTTGCAAGTGGAGCGCGGACATAAATTGGTATTATTATTAGTAACAATGATGCACTCAATACATTGGTACTTAATGGTGTTTCGACAGAAGGTACAAATATGATTAATCTTTCTGTTATAGGAAATTGTGCTTAAGTAATTAACACATACTCGTAGTCAGGTTGTTGAAGAATATATATAATAATACTGACTAAAGGGAGATAGTGATTTTATGAAATTATATATATTCTTTAACACTGAAATGGTCTTACTTATTGCCAAAACATTAAATTACGTAATTTATGGTGTGGTGATCATTAATTTGTTGGATAGCTAAAGATAATATTGTTTTTACAATTTTAGAAGATCTTACTTTTACAAAAGCAAATTATAATATGGAGGTACATGTAGCGATAATTGGATGATTACACTCGTTCTTTGTTACAACGACACAACGAGAAATGAATGAATTTGCTTACAAAATATCTTCCAGAGATCACAGACACCTTCCTGAGCAAGCACGCATTACTTTAACACTTATTATATTTTTTCATCTGTTCAATATAAGTGATTATGTTTCCATATTTATGTATAACTGACATTAATTTATGTATAATTAAAAATAGCTCAATTACTACTCCCCGTATAAGTGAAAAGGCTACCCCCTTGAGAGCGAGGTAATGTAGTAATTTATAACTTAAAAATTCTGTCGTTCAGAAACACTAAGGATTAAAGCTACATGAAATCACATATAGTTTAGACTTGCATTTCAAATCTGGATTTGGAATCACTAAATCACAAGAATAATACAATTACAACAAAAATTACAAAAATTAATATATACTCAATTGTATGTAATAGTATAAGCAATCCACTTCAAAATGTAGTCACTAAAAAATTCTTTCTTTTTATGTAACTCCTCAACCTGAGTTTTGTTCACTTGAACTTGCATTTGAATTAACATTATCGAGACTAATTTAGAAGTTAAAAATTAAAATTAATTCAAGCTTAAAGGAAGTTAAAAGTAAACGTCTTGTGATACTATTTTATAAACAAATAAATATGGGAATATTAAATTGTTATTTTACTCTAGTAAAAGTAAATCATAATTTAAATTGTTGCTTAAATGATATTTAAGTGTAATACCGAAATAGAAATTACGTACAATATCAAGAAACAAATGGAGGTTTAGTACAATGATCACTTCAATGTTAATTTAGGTCGTAATTTTCGCGCTAATCTTACATCTACTGTTGAAAGGTTATTTATCTTTAAGAAGGAACGCTATAAGTCCTAATTTTTAAGTCACAGTGTTGAGGGGCCAGTGTATCAGCGGCTATATATAACTCGAAATGCCTCATTATAACTACTATCTACTTTTAAGCAACATAATATGAAAACAATATGAATATAGATATGATTTTTAATTATTTTTCAGTATTATTTACTACTGATGTTGTTTGTGAGGTTCTTTAGGTAGAATAAATTACAAAATATATTAATTTAAATGTTGTATTATTTAACATTTTATACATCGAGTAACGATATTTAGTTATATATTGTGTAAATTAGTAAATAGCACAAATGAAAAATATTATTCATACTGACAGGGTTACCATAGTACTATTTTATAGTTTATATTATGCACATATTTGACAATAATGAAAAAATCACGTTATTTTCGAGATTGACTGGTTGATTTTAGCAGGTTATTGCGATTCACGGATAATAAACATTTAAAATCTTTAAATACCGGACTGGTACCGATTGATAATGTCGTCCGGTATTTCTGACGAAGTATCGGTATAATGCGCATGCTTAGTGTTTCGTCCACTGTGGTCGAAGTGAAAATGTGTCAAAATATTTTTATTTCATTTTTTATTTATTAGGGTAAACATCCGAGAGTTATTGCATTTTCCCCGCTCTAAACTTAGAAGCACTACGCGTTGCTGCTGATACGCTAGTCCCAAGATTCATACCAACCATCCCAAAGATAGTTACAAAGATAACTTCCGAGGTCAATAATGTTAGTTCAAGTGCCGAACTAACTTAGGTTGTCTGAGGATGCTATTCAGAGTGACAATGGGGATGCGGTATGATATTGAGATTAGTTTGAGGTAGCGTTTTTGTGTAACTAAGTTTGGATTTGTGGATTGTCACGATTAACGAGATGAAGATAGAATGATTAAATTGAGCCTTAGTATTAATAATTAGGTTACAGTTAAGTGAGTCATTTTATTTATTAGGGTGAAATATAGAAAAGCCAAAAACGTCGTTTTGGACTAATTCCATCATGTCCCAATCTAGCATGTGAGATTGAGTTTGCTTGTAAACCACAACATGACTCAACTTTCAAACACAATAAAAAATAATGAATATACAATGAATAATGAGAATTTACGTTAAACACGTGTATATTTACTATTGTAATTATTGTATATTACGGTATTTTTATTGTTAAAATCATTTAACATTTCACTCCAAAGTAAAGTATGGATCAAGTTAATTTAACTAAAGAAAAGATATCTAAACAGGCTGAATATACTTCAAACATGACTATAAAGTTTAAGAATAAGGTTAAAAATGGAGAGCTGCAAATATAAGGAAGCAGAAAGCTAACGAATTTAGAATTCTTAAAAGATTTCAATCTTCACAAGCTAGAATTAATTAATTGTACTAATATTATTCCAAAATTAACGAGCAGCTCCATAAAAGAATTGAAAATAAAAAATTCTGATTTACGAAATATTGATAGTTTTTAGCTTGAAAATCTAGAAAATCTTGATGTATCAAGAAGTTATTAATTAAAAAATTTCAGCTTTGAAAGATTCAAACAGTTGAAACAACTTAATGTATTAAATACATAACGTACTGATATTTCTAATCTTTAATTGCCACAGTTAAAAACATTAAACTTATCAGGCAATCGAATAAGGGATCTATCTGCTCTTTCAAACACTGTTAACATGGAAGAACTAAATGTATCATTTAATGAAAATATTGATATCAATCCTTTAAAGTGGTTAAAAAAGTTAGCAAAACTAGAAATGTCAATGTGCAAGCTTTAAAGTATCAATGTACTTGAATAATTGACTAATTTAGTCGAATTGGATGTATCAAATAACTTCATTGATTTATCATCACTAAAATATTTAGTTAATCTTAAAAAGCTGAACATTTTTAATACAAATACTAGAAATATTGATATTCTACAGCCTTTAAATAAATTAGAAGAACTTGATATCTCAAACAATAATATTATTGAACTAAATGTATTAAAATATTTAGTTAATCTCACTAAACTATAGTTAATGTCAGGTCTTTTAACTAAGGTATAAAATATTGAAATATTACTTCAGCTCGACCATTTAAAGGAACTAGATCTGTCTATGAACCCAGATATCGATTTTTAACCTCTTAAAAAAATGGATCAACTTCGAAAATTGACCTTACGTTATAATGAGTTAGGAGATATTTCATTTTTAAGTGCACTCATACACATAGAACATCTTAACCTATCAGATAATAAAAATATTGATATAACGCCTTTATAATATTTAGTGAATCTTGTTAATTTAGATATTTCATGCTGCGGCATTAGTGATATTTCATCATTGCAAACTTTGGTGAATTTGGAAGTGCTTGAGATGTATGCGAACTCAATAAGCAACATTCATCATTTGTAAAACAGTACTAAATTAGTAGATTTAGGTGTGCGCTATAACAACATTATTGATGTTTCAATTCTAAAACAATTCAAATGCTTGAAAGTATTACGTTTATGTGAAAACAAAGGAGTTGACATTACGCCACTCTAACACCTAACTCAGCTAACTTATCTTTCATTAAGTAAATGTGATCTAAATGAAATATCAGCGTTGAGATCTTTGGCTAGCTTGGAATATTTGGATGCATCTAAAAATAATATAATTTACTTTTATCCAATTAGAGATTTAGATGCTGAAGTAGATGTCGCAGACAATTTAATAGTCGAATCTTCAGACTATTTCACGTTCTTTGATGTACAAGATAAGTCAAAAATGATCAAAAGAAGACCTACCGAATAATAAATAGTACTAGCTGGAAAAATGAAGACAGTGGATTTTTCTACATAATGTATCCAAGATTTATACAATAGACGCAAGAATTGTATATCAAAGAAATATCTGGTGGCTAAAACAATTGTTTAACTGTAATAAAAGTAATTCGAAATACTATTATCATTGACGAATAAAGCAGTGCAGTAATTTTCATTGTTAGACAAACACAAAGAGTGTCAGTGATCATAAACGTTTACATCATTAACATACCCATTAAAGATTTGAAAAATATACATAAGATTAGATACAGGTCATGCATGGTCATGCGGTTCCGGTATATATTTGTAAAACATACATTTAATTTTAGTTGAAGACTTTGGGCCCGATTTTGAGTTTAAGTGGGTCCTTTACTGGGTGGCTTTAGTACTTCCGTTGGTCCTCCGTTCGAAGTTGCAACACCATGTTGTTGAACGTAGCCCGTTTGTACATGTTCAGGTTCGCCTGGGTGATCTCCTCTTAATCTTCTATTTTGAGCTTCGACTTCTGGAACATTATGAACTGGTCCATTCCGATTTGAGACAAAACGTTCTCCTTCCGGTCAAACCGGTCCAGCAGCTGCTTCCTGTTCATCATTCTGCGTTTGGAGTGGCATTATTATTTATGGTACATTCTATGAATGCTAAATATCGATTTTACATTTCCATTTTGAAAACAAATGTAAATGCAAATGGAAAATAAAATGACTCACTTAACTGTGACCTTATCTTTGGTACTAAATGGAAAATAAATGTTGCGAGAGAAAAAAACACAATTAATTTACTAGACGATGATCGATATGTAGACGATATAGTTAAAGTGGTTACTAACACTGGAGCGAGCGGTTAAAATATAGGAACATGGTGAGAAATATAATGATTAATTATTATTAATGTATTAATATTAGATCGAATATAGGTTGTATAGAGCCGAGCAATATTTATTTAATCTATCATCATTCCTCAAACATTTTTTCCTAGAAATTGAATTCGTGCTGTGAATTAAAATCGCGCAATTCGTGGAGAAAGCTATTAACCCCTGTTTCGCAGGAAAAACTTTGCGATAATAAAGTGGATATCTATTCATAATTCTCTATTTCATCACAAGAAAAAGTATTATCAATCGAATTAATATTCGACGAATTGGTTTACCGATATTATTTTAGGCCTTTACACTTTATTGGCTCTAGCATTTATACTATCCTTTTCGTCTTCACTTACGCTTTATTTACTTTTAACCAATTCATCTATTACATTTATAATATTAAGAAGTGAACAATGTTATTTATTATTAAAATTATTATAATATGCACAAATACTAATAAGAATCTCAAAATTTTTAAATGTCTATGTTATTCATTTATACCTCATCTATTTATAAATATTTATAACAAATTCCAAATAACAAGTAGACACATCATGTGTAATTTATTAAAATATAATAATTATTAAAATATAATAATTAATGTGTCCCATTTCCTTTCTTTGTTTTAAGAACATTGTTTTTAAGAAATGACTCACTTAACTGTAACCTTATCATCAGTTTTTAAGAAGATATATGATATATAAATAGATATATGGTATATAAAATAAACAAAGCTCATTTTTAGCTTCTTGAAGGCTAGCTCTTGATTCTTTCAAGAATATCGTTTAATTAATCATCTCCTGTCACAATAGTATTTTCTTACTTAAATTCAAACTTTACAAATATTTCTTCAACTGAACTTTCTATTTACTTTACTTCAATTTCATTGATTTAAACTACGTCAACAAAGCTGTACGATAATTAGTTAAGTTATGATATTATATTTTCAATCCAAACCGAAGTTATATTTTCATCAAATGATTGAAAGAGACAAGAAGATGCTGAAAATACAATCAAATAACTTTTAGCAACAACATATGAGCTAATATTTTATGCAATTAAAGTAGGTGGTTGCACATAAACTTAATTGTTTATATCAACTCTGAACAAATATAAATTTTGTTGAGACACAAAGTAGAAATCTGTGATAGTTGTTTTAATGTCTTTTATCTCTTCATATTTTGAAATATATTATAATTATTGTTAAGACTAGATGAACTAAACGTTACTTATGTTTTTATAGCCGAATATTAGTTCTAAATCATTTATAATAAATCCTTTTTCTGTTATTTACACACCATTGTGTTGATAAACTATGGTTTCTAATGTTTATATATAGTGAAATAGTTATATTTATTTTGTTTTTAATAATTTATTATTTTCATCATAACTCAACATTTTCATTATATTTTCATTGAGGATGATGCATTTAGAATTAGGAAATCTCATAAATTTGATACAGTCTGGAATCTCGTCTGATATAGTTCCTAACAAATTGCAGTTTAAGTCTTAAATTACAAATCTCTTTTTAATCTCTCTTAACTCAAAATTATATTTGTATATTTTGATCTGTGTGTTTTCTGCAAACGCTAATGTAAAAGTGAATTCATGTCTAGTTCTATTATCCTTTTCATAAGTAGTATATGTTGTTTCATCACATATCTTTTACAACCCACTTGCGCGTTAAACACAGCATATAGTATTACCTATATAGTAAATATAATTCATATTCATCTGCGTACAAGAGAAATGAAAGAAATTATTATCAGCAGTTTTATAAACAGATTTGATTATGTGAGATAATGTTTCTTTGTAAATTAATTAATCATTTTAAAATACAAAAAACATGTTATTATATGAAAATAACAACTTGTTATCAAACCTTATAACAAAACTTGGTTAAAAATAACAAGATGAAGAACACAAGTTAATTTCTTTTATGTAAGGTTAATATCCCACAAAATCTGTTTCCTAAATACGCGCTATATCAGGAGCATATAGTGTATGTATAGTTTTCATTTAGTGGAGTAGAAATAATTATTTCGTTAAATATTATAAACAAATAATTCAAACTTCACTCCTCTCTATCCTGAATTAATTCTTAAAATTATGCTAGCTCGTAACTTAGTTACGTAAACGAATGTATACTACGCAAATCGCGTCCATTTATAAGGAAAATGTCATTAAATTAACTATAAAACCAATAATTACGATTATATTTGTTAAATTAGTTTAATGAGTGAATATCAATTAGTTTTATAGTTAACTATTTAAAATACTAATTGAACCGTTAATTATTATTTATTCTTTTCTAGTATTATATATGACCTAACCCGAAACTTTCTGTTCCTAATTCATAGTTTCTCTGATATTCTATTGAAATTCTTTTATCATCATTGAAATTCAAAATTACATAATTATTTGATTCTCCACCGATCATAATTGGAAACACGTCCCCTGCAGGTGTTTATGGTATCAGTTAGCTTCCACAGTATAAAAGCTCAATATTACCATCATCAAAAATTTAAATAATAGATTCTTATTCGTTATCTTACATTACAGCAATAGCTTAATCGCAAAATGAATACAACCCACCATTAATATAAATATGGGGCGAATATTTTATTATTGCGTTTCAAATCAAATTGATCTAGTTTATTATTTTTCTGATCGTATGACCATATTTTTTACTCATTGGTTACAAGAAGTTTATTTCCAACTGTACACATATTTAATTAGTGATTATTAGTTGTGTTACTTGCCATTTCCGGTATTTCTATCATCTCAATGAATTCAAATAGATTTATTTCCCATAGTCTATCATTAAATATTGAGTACAATTTCGAATTAAAAAAGTATATTTTGCAGAAATGTAGTTGTGAAACGGTTTTATTTTTATAGAAGTTGATTGCGTGCTATTTGAGTGTTTTGCTGCGAATTTTTATAGGGACAGTCATAACAATCTCTTATTTGTCATTAATCACAAATGCAGTCTCGTTGTTGTAGCAGATGATATGCTCTGAAATTTAGTAACTATTAATCAGAGCACACTCTTATATTTGAATTTTAGGCTTTATTTCCCTCCAGTAAATCTGTTCCTAAACTGGTATTAAAGTCCTTTGCTATTAGTCCATAAATATTTTCTTTTAGCGTTTTGTAAATTATGAACACTAGTTTGGAAGAAGCTTGCACATAACCTGAGAGCTGAAAGATTTTGCAGGATAGCTAAAATCAATCTTTCTATGTGCTTCATAAACGCCTGTTGAGAAGGACACGCACGTTCTGTTTGAGTTAAGTCCAGAACCATACATGAATTGTTGTAGTCAACGTTTAGCACGCACAAACCACCATCTAGGAGCCACTTATCGAGACGGTGACCCAAATATAGGAGCTTATAATTGTCTAGCGAAAGTATTTAACATAAACAAGAGCAGTAACCGATTTAAAGGCCTATAATTGCTGTGGAACCGAAGCTCTCCAGGAATATTGATTCAACATTCTCAGAATACTCGCTACATAAGCTTTACTCAATAAACTCGTTGTTTTCTAAAACAAATAATTTGTAATAGTTAGTCGCAATTAGCTTATCCTCAAACGCACACAAACAATTTGAATTCATTTGTGTCATCTCTGGAATAGTGGCTATTTCTGTGAAAATATTTAAAAATACTGAAAACAGTACATCGTTAAGAATCACATACAACTTCCCATTGCATGGGGTCAAATGATTGTGCTGATATTCTTTGCCTAAAATAGTGTCTGGATTTGAAGTGAATGTGAACTATTTATCGTCTTTTAAAACAAAATGAATTGGTAATTGTTCGACAATATTCAAGTCCAGATCAGTTACGAAGCAGTCATATTACTTGTAAAATAGAATCTAATTCGTTATTTGGTATGGATTTGCTATAAAATTCTCGCTTAGTGATACTTTGCCATTCATTTGAGGTGAAAATATCTATGATTTATATTATGTATTAGTATATTAATTTTATAAACATATCCTCATTCCATTTTACTCAAACGAGTAGTGTTTTTATTTCGTCAACGGTGAGTGTTCTGAGTCCGTTTTCGCTGAGTACGGCTACTGAGAGTGTTTCTACGCCTCCTTCGATGACTCCTTTCATGATGCTGACAGCGATTTGCAGTGCTTCTTTTTCGGGCAGTTTTGTCCATTGTCTTTCGAGTTCTTCTTGGGCGGTTAAACCACCAGATCCGGCTGGATTGAGTTCCCGGCTGGGTCGCAGTAGTAGAGTTCGTCCTTGGTGGCGAGTAGAACGGCGCATCCGAATGGTCTGCCCATTTTCTGCTCGTTCTTCTTCTGCTTTCCAAAGTTCGTGAATTTCTCGCTCAGTTCCTCGGTGAGGAGTTGAATTGGAACGGGTTCCTCAAAGTTGAACCAGTGAGACTGGGCCTCCGAACGCAAATACGAAATTAACGCACGGGCGTCCGCCGGGTAACCAATCGGGAGCGCCGCTATGTGCTTATCAATCATCTAAAAGGAAGGGGGGAGCACCTAAAGGGGGGAGGACTGCACGGTCTCGGACACGAAAATTGTGCAATTCTTAGCCGTCAGCGCGAGCCCGGTCGGAGCTAAAGACACGGACTTCACGGCATACTCAGTTTGGTATATACGGCCCTCCGGAGAAAAGACTCCCACATGTTTGTCATAAGCTGGCATTCTATAGAGGTGCGGTGTGGACCAGCCGAGAAAATGAATATAACTGAATTATATGCCGAAATACACACCACAGATGACGAAACAACGAGAAATGTCTGAAAGAGAATACCTGGCTAACGGAGTCGCTCAAATGATGCACCTAAACCACATAAACAAAACAGGACAACAAGAAGATAACACAGAACTACAAGTTCAACTAGAAGACGTACAAAGAGACATCTCACAATAACAAGAAAACCTAAAACTAATTAACGAACGAGAAGCCGCACTCTAACAAGAAAAATAACGAATCATATAAGAATTATCAAAACATTTTAAGTGAAATTCATTCTAATTTTAAATTGAACTAATTGCTAGTCTAATAAGGCTGGTCGTCTCCCTAATACTTGAATTCAAAGTTAAGCTTCTTTTTGCTACCTTTGTCTTCAACTTATATAAATGGATTCAGCATAGACTGCAACTTGTTAAAAGTAAAGCTTATCGTCATAATTGGCAGAATCATACACAAAATTGTTAAAAGATAGAGTGTTTAAGTATTTACTGATGTTTATAAACGCTTATATGTTATTTGTACATCATACCCTCTAAGAGGAACTGAAGTGTTTTAATTTAATATTGCAATATAGCCTTAAATAGTTTGAGATGCACACTGGTATTTAGATAGGTCATAGCACTTAGCGTCAAATTATGGGAACGATAATTTTTATTGATCAGTTAAATACATTATTTGGTCTTAAAAATCTGAGCCAGAAATTGTAATATCCTGATAACTATCAAATAGTTATTCAGTTGTATTTGATAAAGCTTAAATAGTAGGACAAAAGTACATAGAATAACTATATTTTGTTTGCTTTATACACCTATATGCATCAAGTGTGTAATTTTTAACATATATTACAGGATTTACGTTATATGCAATATATGTATCTAACTCAAGTAATTACTTGGTTTAAATTTTATTATATGTGTCTAAACTCCAAATCGATACTCCAAACGATACACATGCTAGTATGGTTTAAAACATCATATTACAACCATTCATTGGAGCGGTAAATGGTATTTTAGTTTGTTTTCTATTAACATAATTATTCCTCAAATATAGCAAATGTAAATAAACAATTAATACTTAGGTAGTTGTCTAGAAGCAATTCAGATGATTATTTATTTGATAGAAACCCGGTACTTGATTCTTACAATCTCAAGAATCAAATCATTACTGCTCTGCATAAATTGTTATCCCTTTCTGAAAGTCACTATCACCATTAACAAAAAATCAATTTCTACCATAAAATCGCTAGAGCCACCGCTTTATATTATATATTCATGTTACTGATGATATCAGTAAATTTTTGATCAGTAAACATTTTTTCACTCCTTTTAAAGGTTTGGTCTCTGTAACTCTATGAAAGAGTATGAAATTAATATCAAAGACCAAATAATTCTGTCTTATCTGGACGACACAGAGAATGAATCCAAGAGGGTTTAGCTTATTTGACATTTTTTGAGACAGAAAATAGCCTGAAAACAACGATTTTTAAATATCCGTTGACAAAGTTGCTGATAGTTTGGGGTTCGCTCTTAAATTTAGTATCGTGGTCTCAGTTGAAATGAATAACGATTAAGGAGACAAACCTAAAATCGTCACTTTTCGGCACTTTTTATAATGATTTCTCAAGTGTGTGAGTTCACAAATATTATTTCTATTGTTTGGCCGGGAGTTTCCCTCAAAATTAAACTTAAAATCACTATTGTATCGTCAACGGTTATCAAATATTTATTCTCTCTCCTTAATCGTTATTCAATCAGGGTAATCCCGGAACAACAAAATGCAGCGTACATGAGTTGTCAAAGTACTGCAACGTGAAGACATACGTCAATGTTTTGAACATTCTCTTTCATTTTAAACAGCTTACTATAATCCTATATTGCTAAAGACATTGTATGGCATGCACAATGAATGTGTGCGATCGGATGAGACAGCTTTGCAGCTGCGAGAAGTTGTTTATCAGTATTCTCATAAGCTTTAACGTCCTCGCCCATCAGAATCTTGTGTTCATTATTTTATTACTAACCATCGTTAGCTTTTAGACTACGTTTGCTTGGTTCCAAGAATAATTTTTTCAGTTTTTCTTGTAAGCGTCATTGTTTTTGTTATGTTGTTTGCGATCGAAGCAGTTGTTCATCTCACATTGTTTGGTGTAGATGTATGGATTTTGATCGGTTTTGCTCGTTATTTTATGGAGCTGTTGTGATTCTGTTATCCAGTGAATGAGTTTCCTTTTGGTTTTTGGTTACCGTTAAGAATTTTGTTAAATGATTTGACTAGTTCTTTAATTTAATTCTTCTTGCTTTGGTTTTGTTGGGAGCCTTTTGGTTTGCTTTATTCCGTGTTGCTCTAGTAGTTTTGCTTGTTGTGTTCAGTTTGTTTTTGTGATCTGAACGATTGGTTGTTTTGTTTGAAGGACTTCTTCATTGAGCTTGAACATGATTAGATCAGAGATTAAAGTGCTTCAGAGGCTTCCGATATAGCACTGTAATCTGCTTTATCAGGCTTTTGATGATCGGTTCGAGGAACATTTTATTCCTTCCTGCGCGGCTGCTCTTAGTAGTGCGAGAAGTTTCCACTATTGGAGCTGGAGTCCTCTGAGTGACGCGAACATGTTTTGCCGATTTATTTGCCTTGCTGATGTATTGGCTTTTTGATGGTTGCTCTTCCTTCTCCTGTTTTCGCCCATCTGGGATGTGAATGTGTAGCTGTCACTTTGTGAGGCGTGAGAGTTATTCCATTTGTTTTATTGGAATAAGAATTTTTGATAGGTTCTATTTCGCTTTTATCGTTGTCCTCTCCCAGGTCTGCCAGAGGAGCAAATTTATTCATGTCCAGCTTGCCAATCGGTGCTTCTTCAAGGTTTGTTTCCTTTTCAAGATTTCGCTTTTTGTAGAGCGAGTTGTTACATATTTGAGCGTACCTCGAGATTTTATATCCAATCTCGGCGTAGAATGTTTGCATGTTTACCTTCAGTTCCTGTAAGAACAGGTGGCTTTCCTTGTGTAGCGTACAGTTTTTGCCCACTATAATTGGTATGATTTTGGCCTCATAACCTTAGTAGTGTTTGACCTTTGCTTTATAGTACTTTTCTTTGTACCACGTGACCCCAACGTCTAGGTAGATTCTTTCGCCTCGATAGTTTATCACAATGTCAGGTTTTATACCGTCATATAGGCGATTGTGATTTTCTTTTGAGACAGAGAGCACAATAATATATCTACTTTGGTGAGACCATTTTGCTCTCAATCAATAGCATTTCCAAAATCTTTGGTTAAATAGAGATCGGGCCGGTGGCAAAGCTTTGGTTGCTGTGTGAAGTAGAATACTATCAAACAACGAGTAAGGACCAAGATTGATTGAAATCTGGAGGTCTTGTTCTAACAAGCCGACACTCTTCCTTAACGAAATAAAGACTGTTTAACGAAGCTCGATATGTATGTAATCACATCTCCTTTGGAACACTACGTTCAACGCTCTGCCATAGCAATCCTTATCACATCTTTTTCTCTTCCAGCGGTGACCATGATTAGTGTATCATCTGCATAGCCGATTGCGACCATGAAGCGTTCTTCGTTTATTGGTTTCTGATTAATGCGATAAATTAGCTGAGAAATCACGCTTGCAAATAAATGCATGGCGAGCGAACAGCCTTAACTCACACAGCTTTAATGTCTTTTACGTGGTCACTCCATTGAGCTTTTGTTGCATACATAATGTATTCACAACTAACATCGAGAATATAATCGTCTCACAAAGCTTGTTAACAAAAGTATTTTAAGATAACATTGATTCCTCATTTAATATAATAACACACTACATTTACCTGCATTATCAAAATACCACAAACTTGCATGTTTTGTTCAACAATATTTAAAATGACATTTTCATAATAATTGCCCACAAAACCTCAAAATGTAATACTTCACTAATTGTAACCGAATCAACAATACTGAATAAATGTGAGGAGATTTGCAGCTGTCGCATTGACTCAATTAATGCTACCTGAACCGGTTTCGTGAGGGCCATGAAAGTTTGGAACTGTGAATCATAAAATTGATAGATTAAAAAAGTAGAGGAAAATATTCTACCATCGAACGATATGTGTTGCACGACCTATGTTATTTCCGTTTAAGTTTCTAGCTTGATGTCGTAAATAAATATTATAGTTTCTTCAAATAATTGCTATTTCTTTTAAGCAAAATTTCTATCAGTTTTCTGGTGCCTAATCATGGTGATATCGGCTTTTAACCCTTTTATTAACTTTTTACATAAAAATCCACCAAACTAAAAGAAATATCACTAAATTTACTAATTTCCACAACCGATTTATTATTTAATGCTCAATTAATGATTATGCTATGTTATTAGTGTAACTAGTCTGATGATGCTATTCATAGTGACAATCCCAGAAGATGATGTATGATTTTGAGACTAGTTTAGTATGTAGCGTTTTTGTGAAACTAAGTGTATTTTCATGATTTATGAAGATGGAATTATTAAATTGAGCCTTTGTACTGATGATAATGATACAGTTGACCTTATATTTTATTATTGTAATTTCGTAAATAATAAACGGCAATCGCGTGTTTAATTTCAATAGACGAGCTTTTATCCACAAATATTTAATGTTCAGAAGGATAGGAATAAGTTCCGTTTAATTTAACTGAACTAATTTTGTTATTAGTAAGTTCATAATAGCAATAAATCAACAAATTTTCACTCAACATCCGTTTTGCTCGTCAAAACTTTGAATATTTCCGCAGTTATTCACAGAAGCGCCGTTTATTGAATTAGTTCCCTCGGTACTAAAATTTGTGGCTATGAGAACTTAAGGCGCTAAACTGAATATTATTCCTACTACTACTGGAGTTCCAGAGATGCTTATTTAAGTGTTTGAAAGTTTGGAATTATTAATATTTGTAGCACAGTTATTTGATTACGCAATAAATCCACTTGCAAATGCTATATTTAAGTTATTTGTTAAGAGATTAATGTACGATATTTATACATTATTTATGTTAATTATTGAATTGTATAAGAAAGCTATCAAACCTGAAGATTCTGTATATACTGCTGAACCATATGAAGATACATTATAGAATATTAACAAAACATTTTAAATACTAATTTAATTGTCTTGTGAATCTCCTATTAAACCTCCAGATGTTGCTTGATGATCAGTATTGTTTGTAAATATAGAATTGTTTTAAAAGTAACACTAATTTATTGTTGTATTATATGAAGTATTTTAATCCTTTTTAATTCTAGAATCACCATATAATCCACCAGATATCGCCCACCTATACGAACCAGAAGAATTAGCTGTTGAAGAGTAAATATTAATTTAAGAAAATATACCAGAATTAATATATGATATTACTAAACCTGTCATTTGCTATGAATAAATATGTGAATTATTAATAGTTATATTAGTAACAGACCAGTTTTCAGCAAGCATAACTGCGCCGAGAACACCAATTTATAAACCAGAATTATTAATTGGTACTTACAAACTTAATTATACATTATATATAATGCATTAAGAACCATTAATATAACCCAATGTACCAAAATATGCAAAATTACCTTATATAATCATAAATTGCAATTGAATATTGCAAATAGATAAAGTTCCGTTGTGCAATCCGACTAATCCAAAATAAATGAAATATGAATTTGATGTTAAGTGTTCCATAAAACACAGTGTTTTAATTGAGTTTTGACTTTAAACAGCTTAACCTAATATATATCCTGAATTATTAACATTATTAGTTTTCCATTATTCAACTATATTTAATGTAACATCAGAAATATTTGTGGTTGTATTCATTTAGTAACATATAATACCGCCAAATTACATGGGGTTTGTGCTATTTGTTGATATTTAAATGATGTTTTAACTTGAATCATTTCATAATAATATATAAATAATATATATATAATATATAAATAATAATTCTATACAAAAATTAATGTAAATGCTCTGCATGAAGGCACCATCGCGACGAAGTATGGTTAGAGAGACCGCTAAGCTACCGGAAGAAGGGCACCGCGAGCGCCGCCAGGCCTCGAGGGTGTGGGAGCAAGGCAAGAAGGCGAAGCCCAAGGCAACGCTGGATCGGACGGGCTCGGAGTAACCGTCGTGATATTTCTTTTAGTTTGGTGGATTTTTATGTAAAAAGTTAATAAAAGGGTTAAAAGCCGATATCACCATGATTAGGCACCAGAAAACTGATAGAAATTTTGCTTAAAAGAAATAGCAATTATTTGAAGAAACTATAATATTTATTTACGACATCAAGCTAGAAACTTAAACGGAAATAACATAGGTCGTGCAACACATATCGTTCGATGGTAGAATATTTTCCTCTACTTTTTTAATCTATCAATTTTATGATTCACAGTTCCAAACTTTCATGGCCCTCACGAAACCGGTTCAGGTAGCATTAATTTTTTTTAATTAATGAGTCTCACCACCAGCTTAGTTTTTATATTAGTTAATTAATGTACTAACCACCCATTATCTCCATTTATGTTATTGACAGATTTCTGCACATTTTTTTAACATCTTCATTAATTTCATGTGCAAGAAGACTTTTCCCAAACGCTTCCATCATTTATTTATATTAAGGTGTTTCGTCACAATCCATTTCAATGAAAAACTTTACAATATTTGCATTTTGTTCACTAAGTTCTATCATGTATTCTAATAACTTACCTTTTGAATCAGGATGTCCTTACAAATTCGAAATGACATAATTTCTTAACGTTTTAGCTGCAAACACATTGTATTTCTTTTTAAGTTAGAACAATGCAAGTGCTATAATTTGATTTTTAAATTCAGAAATAGCTGGTTTCATAATTTCAACTTTATAAATTTAATTCTCATCAAGCATTAGTTTTGATATTAGTGCAGAAATAAGTGAAGAGTATTTATCAGACTCTTTTGTGATTTTAGTTATTTCTGTTAATATGTCGGGAGCATCCATAATTTATTTTGCTATGTTTTCTTCTTTAGTTATATACTACTCAAAGTATGCGTTGTTTATAATCTTTTTATTTTGCAATACCAATGTTTTAGCGAAAGAAGGTACAGTATATTAGAATGGATTATTCTTAAAATGTTGATCAATGCTGTGCTTATCATATAACTTTGATTATTCTAACTCAACATCTCTAACATCTGTAAATCTAAATATCTGTTTTACGCTTTCAATAAGTGAATTTTCTTATAAATTTAACGGTAACCCGTATTACTTCAAATACTAACATAATTTGCTGAGCCCATCTTCTTTTTATCTTGCATTTCTTTCATTATTTCGTAAAATTTCCATTAAACCATCATTAGAATAGAAATTGTAGTGATATAAACTAATTTTTGAATTGATAAGCTATAAAGCTGTTTGAAAATCATCAAATAAGGCTATTTGTGGCATCTTAACTTCTAAATAGTCTACATACTTTGAGTAAATTAAGGAGAAATAAGGGTACTAATTTCTTATTGAAAGCGTTTAACATATTCTTCCATACAACTAATATATGATATTACTAAACCTGTCATTTGCTATGAATAAATATGTGAATTATTAATAGTTATATTAGTAACAGACCAGTTTTCAGCAAGCATAACTGCGCCGAGAACACCAATTTATAAACCAGAATTATTAATTGGTACTTACAAACTTAATTATACATTATATATAATGCATTAAGAACCATTAATATAACCCAATGTCCCAAAATATGCAAAATTACCTTATATAATCATAAATTGCAATTGAATATTGCAAATAGATAAAGTTCCGTTGTGCAATCCGACTAATCCAAAATAAATGAAATATGAATTTGATGTTAAGTGTTCCATAAAACACAGTGTTTTAATTGAGTTTTGACTTTAAACAGCTTAACCTAATATATATCCTGAATTATTAACATTATTAGTTTTCCATTATTCAACTATATTTAATGTAACATCAGAAATATTTGTGGTTGTATTCATTTAGTAACATATAATACCGCCAAATTACATGGGGTTTGTGCTATTTGTTGATATTTAAATGATGTTTTAACTTGAATCATTTCATAATAATATATAAATAATATATATATAATATATAAATAATAATTCTATACAAAAATTAATGTAAATGCTCTGCATGAAGGCACCATCGCGACGAAGTATGGTTAGAGAGACCGCTAAGCTACCGGAAGAAGGGCACCGCGAGCGCCGCCAGGCCTCGAGGGTGTGGGAGCAAGGCAAGAAGGCGAAGCCCAAGGCAACGCTGGATCGGACGGGCTCGGAGTAACCGTCGTGATATTTCTTTTAGTTTGGTGGATTTTTATGTAAAAAGTTAATAAAAGGGTTAAAAGCCGATATCACCATGATTAGGCACCAGAAAACTGATAGAAATTTTGCTTAAAAGAAATAGCAATTATTTGAAGAAACTATAATATTTATTTACGACATCAAGCTAGAAACTTAAACGGAAATAACATAGGTCGTGCAACACATATCGTTCGATGGTAGAATATTTTCCTCTACTTTTTTAATCTATCAATTTTATGATTCACAGTTCCAAACTTTCATGGCCCTCACGAAACCGGTTCAGGTAGCATTAATTGAGTCAATGCGACAGCTGCAAATCTCCTCACATTTATTCAGTATTGTTGATTCGGTTACAATTAGTGAAGTATTACATTTTGAGGTTTTGTGGGCAATTATTATGAAAATGTCATTTTAAATATTGTTGAACAAAACATGCAAATTTGTGGTATTTTGATAATGCAGGTAAATGTAGTGTGTTATTATATTAAATGAGGAATCAATGTTATCTTAAAATACTTTTGTTAACAAGCTTTGTGAGACGATTATATTCTCGATGTTAGTTGTGAATACATTATGTATGCAACAAAAGCTCAATGGAGTGACCACGTAAAAGACATTAAAGCTGTGTGAGTTAAGGCTGTTCGCTCGCCATGCATTTATTTGCAAGCGTGATTTCTGAGCTAATTTATCGCATTAATCAGAAACCAATAAACGAAGAACGCTTCATGGTCGCAATCGGCTATGCAGATGATACACTAATCATGGTCACCGCTGGAAGAGAAAAAGATGCGATAAGGATTGCTATGGCAGAGCGTTGAACGTAGTGTTCCAAAGGAGATGTGATTACATACATATCGAGCTTCGTTAAACAGTCTTTATTTCGTTAAGGAAGAGTGTCGGCTTGTTAGAACAAGACCTCCAGATTTCAATCAATCTTGGTCCTTACTCGTTGTTTGATAGTATTCTACTTCACACAGCAACCAAAGCTTTGCCACCGGCCCGATCTCTATTTAACCAAAGATTTTGGAAATGCTATTGATTGAGAGCAAAATGGTCTCACCAAAGTAGATATATTATTGTGCTCTCTGTCTCAAAAGAAAATCACAATCGCCTATATGACGG
Source organism: Hexamita inflata (assembly GCA_963988835.1). Lineage (NCBI taxonomy): Eukaryota > Fornicata > Diplomonadida > Hexamitidae > Hexamita > Hexamita inflata. The sequence continues at coordinate 107,478 of CAXDID010000941.1, read as the reverse complement.
TATAAAACCTGACATTGTGATAAACTATCGAGGCGAAAGAATCTACCTAGACGTTGGGGTCACGTGGTACAAAGAAAAGTACTATAAAGCAAAGGTCAAACACTACTAAGGTTATGAGGCCAAAATCATACCAATTATAGTGGGCAAAAACTGTACGCTACACAAGGAAAGCCACCTGTTCTTACAGGAACTGAAGGTAAACATGCAAACATTCTACGCCGAGATTGGATATAAAATCTCGAGGTACGCTCAAATATGTAACAACTCGCTCTACAAAAAGCGAAATCTTGAAAAGGAAACAAACCTTGAAGAAGCACCGATTGGCAAGCTGGACATGAATAAATTTGCTCCTCTGGCAGACCTGGGAGAGGACAACGATAAAAGCGAAATAGAACCTATCAAAAATTCTTATTCCAATAAAACAAATGGAATAACTCTCACGCCTCACAAAGTGACAGCTACACATTCACATCCCAGATGGGCGAAAACAGGAGAAGGAAGAGCAACCATCAAAAAGCCAATACATCAGCAAGGCAAATAAATCGGCAAAACATGTTCGCGTCACTCAGAGGACTCCAGCTCCAATAGTGGAAACTTCTCGCACTACTAAGAGCAGCCGCGCAGGAAGGAATAAAATGTTCCTCGAACCGATCATCAAAAGCCTGATAAAGCAGATTACAGTGCTATATCGGAAGCCTCTGAAGCACTTTAATCTCTGATCTAATCATGTTCAAGCTCAATGAAGAAGTCCTTCAAACAAAACAACCAATCGTTCAGATCACAAAAACAAACTGAACACAACAAGCAAAACTACTAGAGCAACACGGAATAAAGCAAACCAAAAGGCTCCCAACAAAACCAAAGCAAGAAGAATTAAATTAAAGAACTAGTCAAATCATTTAACAAAATTCTTAACGGTAACCAAAAACCAAAAGGAAACTCATTCACTGGATAACAGAATCACAACAGCTCCATAAAATAACGAGCAAAACCGATCAAAATCCATACATCTACACCAAACAATGTGAGATGAACAACTGCTTCGATCGCAAACAACATAACAAAAACAATGACGCTTACAAGAAAAACTGAAAAAATTATTCTTGGAACCAAGCAAACGTAGTCTAAAAGCTAACGATGGTTAGTAATAAAATAATGAACACAAGATTCTGATGGGCGAGGACGTTAAAGCTTATGAGAATACTGATAAACAACTTCTCGCAGCTGCAAAGCTGTCTCATCCGATCGCACACATTCATTGTGCATGCCATACAATGTCTTTAGCAATATAGGATTATAGTAAGCTGTTTAAAATGAAAGAGAATGTTCACACAGCATGTAAATTATATGGAATTAAGTTTAAATTAAGTTTAAATTACTCGAACATGATGAAAGAGAATTGAAAGCAGATGAACTAGTAACGCTTAGCAATGCTATGTATTAAATTGTATTAAATTCGGCATTGTATTCAATACAGTAAACATTTTACAATTTAAAGCTCGAGAATTACCAGATAGATTAAAAGGAAAATCACTTTCTGACTAATATGCTACAGTAAATATTGCAGTTTGTTAATATTTAAAACTTTTAAAAAGTTTAACCGTATCTGAAGCACATATAGAACGATTGTTCAGTTATCTGGGAAGAGCAACAGAAAATAGAGGAAGAGATTCATTAAAATTGGAGACATTTTAGTCTTTATGTTACTTAAAAATCAATGGTACCTTGGAAGAAGCAATAAAGAAGCTCGCGCAAGAAGAATAAGAACAAGAAGTATGAAAATAATATCATTAATTTCCAAAAAATTGCATTTTTAGCGTATTTTCTTACAGTTTTGCCATTTTACTGTAATATTTCTTTACAGCCGCACTGTTTACAGTAATATATGTGGACTGTAAGAAACTGTAAAAATAACAGCCCTACTAACCAAGATCAATAAGAACACTTACTCACCAAATTTCTCGCTTGGAGTTATCACACGTCAAAGCTCCTCGCAGAAACTCCGTTTCGAACTAATGGAATTTGTTTTGGAGATTTTTGTTGCTAACTTCTACAAGTATGAACAACAATAAATAAATGAATATAATATCTTCTATATTACTAATTAACAGATTATTAGACAATACTCAATCTACATTGTGCAATTATCAAATATTTCTTAACAATTAACAATATTAATATTGTTGGAAAGGAAAATAAATTAACACATAATTACTATATAACATGCCATTACAGTAAAAGTAGCTTAATATATTTTTAAATACTGAAACAATATAAAAATTAAGTATCACAAGTGTAATCAATAATGATAATAACTTTGCTGTATTTGGATTTACTTAAGAACTCCAATAAATATTCAGTTCAACAATTAATATTTCAATTAGTTTTAAGACCAATACTGCCGCATTAATTTGTTTCAAATGTGGTATATAGGTTTAAAACTCTGTTTTTGTTTTTATTGCATCTGGACAAATTTTATCAAGTTTAATTTTACAATCTATGTCAACAATAATAATATAAAATTCATCCATATAGTACAGATTTAGTAGTGTTCATTCATCCGCTTTAATATTCAATGCCTCTTAAAATATAAATATATTTACTCTTTAAAATTTAGTAATTCTGGGATTCAACAATATGTCAAAGTCATTTCAATCTCATATTGTTTCTTACGCAAGTGTTTAAATTAATATAAGTGTTAATAATATTATTATATGCAGTAATTTCTAAAATATCAGTGAAGATAGCGCTTCTATATTTCTATCAGAACCATTGCAATTTAACTGCAATGTATGTCCTTAAAATTACATCGTTGTTTATGGCATTTGTGCAGACTAATTGAATAATAGTAAATTCAGCTCTCAAAATAATTCGCTATTCTGTTCAGATAATTTCTATTTCGACGGTTTTTAGTGTGCTTGTAAAGACTCATATATATTAAATGGAACTGTATGTATAGATATTATTCAAATATTAACAGAATTTCAAAAATAGTCTGAAAGTGGTATTGAAAATATAATTAATGCACTGAACTAAAAAGTAGACTAATTGGATATCGATGTATAAAACAACTTTTCACTATAATAAAATGAATTCTTTAATAATATGTAAATCCTTGAAAATAACATAGTTAGTAACATAAGTAAAGCAGAATAACTGTTGATTAATACAGTATAATAGTTAGAATAATATATAATTTCCAATAAATCTATTTTAGTTTCAATTTTAAAAGAAAATGAAACGAAATTACAAGAGTAAATTAATACAAGTTAATCATCAATTAATTAATAGTTAATTAGTTATTGCACTTTGTATAACGATTCCCTAGATATTCTTAAAAACTAGTTGATTTCAATTAATACCAGTCTTACAACTAATATTTCGAGTTTGAATAATAATATGTAATCACAGTATGCTATGTTACAAAATAACTTGTATTAAAATTCTAGTAATTTGGAACTATATATTGCAGAAAATATAACACTTAAAGAAAAATAAATCCAAAAATTAACAGAATAATTAACATAATTATCAAACATAGTCATTTACACAAATGAATAAGAGCTTTGGTTTCAATGTTAGTAATAACTATATACATTTAAAACGTATGATAATCCATAAGTTACTAACATTATAAATACTTAAGACTTTTCAAATGGGTTCGCTTTTAATGGGGTCACAATATTCAACGCCTTAATTGATGTTTAATCAACAAGTTCTAACTTCACATTGTTTTAAAATCAAGCTGTTTTCTAAAATATAAAAATATAACTTGGAATTATTACTTTAGGATCAGGATCATTATTATCACAAAATAATCAATTATAAATCAATTAGATGAGTATTATTTCAGATCAGATAACAATAAGTTCAAATGAAGTATTTAGTGTTCTATAACTTACTGCTACATAGACTAATATATAAAACTTGATGTTAAATTTAACTTGTTAGTCAACTTCAATGGGTTCATTAAACTTAATAAACAAATTATAAGGAAAAATAAATATTAAAGGTTACTAAATATTAGGCAACTATAGCAGTTCAAACACTATATCTCTTGGTGTTTGCTATGTTGAGTCTAGTAGCTAAATAGATTTTAAATATATAAATATTAATCCACTTTCATTTACATGTGGGAATTTATCCTCTTACTTATTTTCTAATGTAATTCTTTGTAGCATTTTAATGAATCATATAAACATTCAAATAGGAAATGATGAATATTTCAATTTGATAAGTTAAATATCAACAAATAGCACAAACCCCATGTAATTTGGCGGTATTATATGTTACTAAATGAATACAACCACAAATATTTCTGATGTTACATTAAATATAGTTGAATAATGGAAAACTAATAATGTTAATAATTCAGGATATATATTAGGTTAAGCTGTTTAAAGTCAAAACTCAATTAAAACACTGTGTTTTATGGAACACTTAACATCAAATTCATATTTCATTTATTTTGGATTAGTCGGATTGCACAACGGAACTTTATCTATTTGCAATATTCAATTGCAATTTATGATTATATAAGGTAATTTTGCATATTTTGGTACATTGGGTTATATTAATGGTTCTTAATGCATTATATATAATGTATAATTAAGTTTGTAAGTACCAATTAATAATTCTGGTTTATAAATTGGTGTTCTCGGCGCAGTTATGCTTGCTGAAAACTGGTCTGTTACTAATATAACTATTAATAATTCACATATTTATTCATAGCAAATGACAGGTTTAGTAATATCATATATTAATTCTGGTATATTTTCTTAAATTAATATTTACTCTTCAACAGCTAATTCTTCTGGTTCGTATAGGTGGGCGATATCTGGTGGATTATATGGTGATTCTAGAATTAAAAAGGATTAAAATACTTCATATAATACAACAATAAATTAGTGTTACTTTTAAAACAATTCTATATTTACAAACAATACTGATCATCAAGCAACATCTGGAGGTTTAATAGGAGATTCACAAGACAATTAAATTAGTATTTAAAATGTTTTGTTAATATTCTATAATGTATCTTCATATGGTTCAGCAGTATATACAGAATCTTCAGGTTTGATAGCTTTCTTATACAATTCAATAATTAACATAAATAATGTATAAATATCGTACATTAATCTCTTAACAAATAACTTAAATATAGCATTTGCAAGTGGATTTATTGCGTAATCAAATAACTGTGCTACAAATATTAATAATTCCAAACTTTCAAACACTTAAATAAGCATCTCTGGAACTCCAGTAGTAGTAGGAATAATATTCAGTTTAGCGCCTTAAGTTCTCATAGCCACAAATTTTAGTACCGAGGGAACTAATTCAATAAACGGCGCTTCTGTGAATAACTGCGGAAATATTCAAAGTTTTGACGAGCAAAACGGATGTTGAGTGAAAATTTGTTGATTTATTGCTATTATGAACTTACTAATAACAAAATTAGTTCAGTTAAATTAAACGGAACTTATTCCTATCCTTCTGAACATTAAATATTTGTGGATAAAAGCTCGTCTATTGAAATTAAACACGCGATTGCCGTTTATTATTTACGAAATTACAATAATAAAATATAAGGTCAACTGTATCATTATCATCAGTACAAAGGCTCAATTTAATAATTCCATCTTCATAAATCATGAAAATACACTTAGTTTCACAAAAACGCTACATACTAAACTAGTCTCAAAATCATACATCATCTTCTGGGATTGTCACTATGAATAGCATCATCAGACTAGTTACACTAATAACATAGCATAATCATTAATTGAGCATTAAATAATAAATCGGTTGTGGAAATTAGTAAATTTAGTGATATTTCTTTTAGTTTGGTGGATTTTTATGTAAAAAGTTAATAAAAGGGTTAAAAGCCGATATCACCATGATTAGGCACCAGAAAACTGATAGAAATTTTGCTTAAAAGAAATAGCAATTATTTGAAGAAACTATAATATTTATTTACGACATCAAGCTAGAAACTTAAACGGAAATAACATAGGTCGTGCAACACATATCGTTCGATGGTAGAATATTTTCCTCTACTTTTTTAATCTATCAATTTTATGATTCACAGTTCCAAACTTTCATGGCCCTCACGAAACCGGTTCAGGTAGCATTAATTGAGTCAATGCGACAGCTGCAAATCTCCTCACATTTATTCAGTATTGTTGATTCGGTTACAATTAGTGAAGTATTACATTTTGAGGTTTTGTGGGCAATTATTATGAAAATGTCATTTTAAATATTGTTGAACAAAACATGCAAGTTTGTGGTATTTTGATAATGCAGGTAAATGTAGTGTGTTATTATATTAAATGAGGAATCAATGTTATCTTAAAATACTTTTGTTAACAAGCTTTGTGAGACGATTATATTCTCGATGTTAGTTGTGAATACATTATGTATGCAACAAAAGCTCGATGGAGTGACCACGTAAAAGACATTAAAGCTGTGTGAGTTAAGGCTGTTCGCTCGCCATGCATTTATTTGCAAGCGTGATTTCTGAGCTAATTTATCGCATTAACCGATACTCATGTAAATGACACCTGAGGTGTATTTAACTGCTAAAATTTTAAAAATATATTTAGTGATTTTTGTTTATTATCAAATAAAAGCAGTAGCGGATGACACCTATTTCCACTTCTAAGTGCAATTGAACAAACAAAGTTGAATATAAACCTAGTAAACAATTTTAATAATGATTGAAAGCAGAAAATACCTCTTTTATGAATTAATTAAGATATATATGGTGTTTAAAGTATGATGTATATTTACAGCACACGTTAAACTAGTCAAAATTAATTGTATTGCTTTGGTTCAAATTTTATTACCTTATATCACATTTTCTAAATTTATTATTGTCATTGCGAATGTATTTGAACATGTTAAAATTTTTGATACAGCGATTTCTGGATTCAGCTCCAATATAATGAGTTTAGTTTGTTTTAATTTGATTTAATAGTAAAATCGATATCATTTAAGTTGTTGTTCAGCTGGTTTTTAAAAAGTAGTAAATATTGGAAACTCAATTGAAATTTTGTTTATAAGTTAGGTTAATAATTATTTTGTTGTGTAGAATATTGATGCTGTTAATATCAGTTACTTAGACGGCAACCTGTTTTAGAAGTTTGAAACTTGTTCAAATTTGATTGATGGAGTGAAACTTATTAAAATTTTACTAAACATAAATATATCACTTTCAATTTTAATCAAAAATGAACCATTCCAAATATGATCCAAAAGTTGACGTCTTCAATCAGCTAATGATTAAAATAGCCTATGGTTTGAACCAATCAGCTTAATTTCTGTAGAAAATTAATAAATAATAATGCAAGTGAAACAAGCCGACATGGCTCATACAAGACAATCGGTTAATCAGAAACCAATAAACGAAGAACGCTTCATGGTCGCAATCGGCTATGCAGATGATACACTAATCATGGTCACCGCTGGAAGAGAAAAAGATGCGATAAGGATTGCTATGGCAGAGCGTTGAACGTAGTGTTCCAAAGGAGATGTGATTACATACATATCGAGCTTCGTTAAACAGTCTTTATTTCGTTAAGGAAGAGTGTCGGCTTGTTAGAACAAGACCTCCAGATTTCAATCAATCTTGGTCCTTACTCGTTGTTTGATAGTATTCTACTTCACACAGCAACCAAAGCTTTGCCACCGGCCCGATCTCTATTTAACCAAAGATTTTGGAAATGCTATTGATTGAGAGCAAAATGGTCTCACCAAAGTAGATATATTATTGTGCTCTCTGTCTCAAAAGAAAATCACAATCGCCTATATGACGGTATAAAACCTGACATTGTGATAAACTATCGAGGCGAAAGAATCTACCTAGACGTTGGGGTCACGTGGTACAAAGAAAAGTACTATAAAGCAAAGGTCAAACACTACTAAGGTTATGAGGCCAAAATCATACCAATTATAGTGGGCAAAAACTGTACGCTACACAAGGAAAGCCACCTGTTCTTACAGGAACTGAAGGTAAACATGCAAACATTCTACGCCGAGATTGGATATAAAATCTCGAGGTACGCTCAAATATGTAACAACTCGCTCTACAAAAAGCGAAATCTTGAAAAGGAAACAAACCTTGAAGAAGCACCGATTGGCAAGCTGGACATGAATAAATTTGCTCCTCTGGCAGACCTAGGAGAGGACAACGATAAAAGCGAAATAGAACCTATCAAAAATTCTTATTCCAATAAAACAAATGGAATAACTCTCACGCCTCACAAAGTGACAGCTACACATTCACATCCCAGATGGGCGAAAACAGGAGAAGGAAGAGCAACCATCAAAAAGCCAATACATCAGCAAGGCAAATAAATCGGCAAAACATGTTCGCGTCACTCAGAGGACTCCAGCTCCAATAGTGGAAACTTCTCGCACTACTAAGAGCAGCCGCGCAGGAAGGAATAAAATGTTCCTCGAACCGATCATCAAAAGCCTGATAAAGCAGATTACAGTGCTATATCGGAAGCCTCTGAAGCACTTTAATCTCTGATCTAATCATGTTCAAGCTCAATGAAGAAGTCCTTCAAACAAAACAACCAATCGTTCAGATCACAAAAACAAACTGAACACAACAAGCAAAACTACTAGAGCAACACGGAATAAAGCAAACCAAAAGGCTCCCAACAAAACCAAAGCAAGAAGAATTAAATTAAAGAACTAGTCAAATCATTTAACAAAATTCTTAACGGTAACCAAAAACCAAAAGGAAACTCATTCACTGGATAACAGAATCACAACAGCTCCATAAAATAACGAGCAAAACTGATCAAAATCCATACATCTACACCAAACAATGTGAGATGAACAACTGCTTCGATCGCAAACAACAACAAATTCAACAACAACTAAGTGAAACTGTTCAATTCTCTAAACGAATAGTCTTTAAACATATAATGATTGTAATACTCACTGTTGGATACCCTTGTGGCGGGAATGGTTTAAAGTAACTTTCCCTTGTAGTATGTTTTAAGATAAATTTAAATTAATATTTCCACTCATCATAATCTGCACTTTATTTCTACATGTATAACAATATAAAATTGACTAACTCAAGTGTTTTTCAATATATATTACTAACATTAGCATTTTTCAACAATTTCCGCTTCCTCCAAGATGAGTACAATAGATTCTACAAAAGAAGGTATACTAGCTTACTTATTAAAATCTGAGAAGACAAATGAGTCTATAGCCTTCTATAATGAAGAAATAGCTATTCGTATGTAGAAATAAGTTACAACAATAGTCATAAGTCATGGTCATTATTATTACTGTCACTTTTGCTGTGTTCATGGAGAGACTTAAGGCCAGACCAAAAATCATTACAAAAATAAATGCTAACGTCATGTTTGATTTGACAACTTGTCAGGAGCTGGATACTTTGATCATAGAGGACGGTATTCACGAATATTGCAAATGTAATGAAATATAGTTGTTTAGAAGGAATTGAACACCGATTCAAGTGAAGAAGAATCATGCTCAAGTTCAGAAAGCTCTACCTCAGAGCATGAAACTGAATCTGCAGAAGTAAACTAAGATCGTAGAAAAAACAGTATTAAATAATTAATAGCAATATTAGATGATCCCAGATTAAAAAATGAAGATATAGAATCTACAATGATATATTTAAATAAAATTCTTGAATGCATAGACTTTTTAAATCCAAATCCAAACCGCAATTTAAAAAATTAGCAAGACAAGTGACACTTGAGTGATATAAAATATATAATTCCACTTCACAACTGAAAGCAAAAGTAAACGAAACTTACTTATATATCCATAACATCTTAAACGCTTGAAATTAGTATGTAGGCATTCCGCCACATACGTACCCAACGATCACTATTCTAATGATTGTGATTATATATTTTCAAATACTCCAACTGCGACTTCCAAACTTAGTGGTTCCTGAACTCTAGTTATGTGCATTACTTTTGTACACTCTAAAATATTCAATAATGTCTACATGCTTGAAATTTAAAAATCGAATTTTTCTAATTGTTGAATAGAAGCGAACCAAAAAATAGGTCGGTGATTACTGTATTCTATACTGAATTATTATTAATTTAAGTAACTCATGTTACATAGACCGAATAATTTTCTTTCATTTTCAAACATGGTCGAAATTTAATTTGGAGTTAACGAAAATATTTATTATAAACTTATCAATTTTTTATTAATTCTTAGTTGATATCTTTACGTATTAGTCCTCAAGATGGTATAAATCGCACGAGGCTGCTAAATATTTACCACTTCCATTATTTTGACTATTATATTATATTTAAGGCAAGCACCAACATACTTGATTAATTTTATTATATTATTCTTAGATACACTTGCTGTAACAATTAATTTATATTCCATAAATGTATCTTAAAATATTATTTGGATATGTTTAGAATTTGATGTTAAATTCATGTAATATCAGGATTGTTATCTTAAAAATCATCTAAATTACAATTGTATGTACTAAATATAAAGTAATATTTGAACGAAAATTATATGACAGATATTTAGTTTATTATCTTGAATTATTATATTGCTTTATGTTAAATTTCAAAAAGTGATACGAAGTGAAAGACAAAATTTTATACAATTAGTTAATAATGTATGATTATTACAAGAATTTATTTGTTCATTACTTTTGACATTATTTAGTAAGTAAATATATTTCAACTTAGTTAGACAGAATGATGTGGAATCAATTCTAAACTAATATTCTAAATATTATTGTACCTTAATAATTTCTATAAATTTGTAATCGTGTCCACCTCAAATATAAAACAGATCTTAGTGAAGAAATTATAATGTAAATACTACAAGTAGAGTTCCAATTTAATTTTGTCTTAAAGTTAAATTAACTAGATAAGTTAACTATATTCTAAACCAATACCATAAATATTAATTCTTCGGTTGAATTTTACGAAATATTATAGTTTATACAGCCCGTAGAACTGGTGAAGTAGTATGTAGAAACTGATACCATAGTTCCATTGGATATAGAGTCAAGTTAAGATTATTTGCGTTTGCACTCCATTGATCTAGTTTGGGCTTGAATTCATCATATGAAATAGTTCATTTTTCAATAGTTAAAATAAATGTCTTTATTATATTGTATTTATTATAGTTATTGAATATGAGAATCACTCACGCTACCTTGATTCTTCCGTTATGAAATTTTTTGGAAGAAGCACTTAAAACCACTGTTTACCCATAATTATCAGTTTCCAAAAGTTAATTGACTATTATCAAATAACTTCATTACACTTTGGCTCAAGTTCTATATTTATTTTCAGAAAGAGGATTATAACTTCCAAACATGTTTGAGCCTGATGGGCGGAACTTATGTCGGAGATAAGATTTTTGACCGATTCGCGTAAATTATAAATGTAATTTTCGTTGAAAATTATACAGTTTTCACCAGGTCGAACTTTTTTACTTGATTTCAAAATCTCTTCAAATTGGGAGTGGGAAAAAATGGTTCCATAAAAAGTTACATTTAATAGCATACCTACAGATTATAGTTAAGGTGTCCCATTTTGATTAAAAACCGTCATCACGCTGGTTTTTGGCGACAAATAAATCGCGATTTCCCAATCTCAGTCAATCAAAATACGGTTTTTCGACGGTTGTGTTAATTTTATAGTAATACTTAATAATACTACATTTAATTGAATATAATTCAATATAACAGCAATTAGCATTATATTCATTGTTACTTCATTAATATAACTATTTATTTCATAAATATATTCATTTATATTGTATTACATAAGTAATTTAGATAATATAAACTAATATACTAGATATATGTTACTGTTTATAGGTAGATAAAAGTTATATTTAGATAATAGTTCATATTATTCTTGTCTTTATCTCTATAATTATCACTATAATTATACACAGTAGATGTAATATCTTATCCACACCCATCATCTCTGAAAATTTAATAACCTAACATATAAATAACATTAATAACATATAAATATTAATAACGCAGTAATAACACGATAAATTATAAAACAACTACTTTCATTTCTGAATTGATATAATTTGATGACATCTCAAATAATTAACACTGAAATTATAGAGTCCTTTATTTGAACAACTGTTTTAGTAAGTATGCGGTCGAAGATTAATTGAGTTGAGAGGTTTATTTTATGTTATTAATTTTGTTGAAACGAAATAATGTTAAGCTTGTCAGTATTTCCACTTCGCAAATAATTAACAAAATTCTCGAAATCGACTTCAACCATTTAATAGGTAAATTACTATTTTCGTGTTCAATATATATTAAAACATATTATTCGTATTTTAAATCACTTTATTCATTTTTATAAATGTGTGTACTCTCTTATGTCATTTTATTCACTAATATGCGTTTTATAACACTCTGGACACAAATGATATCCTTTGCACGAACACACATATCTGCTATTACATTATTTGCAGCCGACACATTACGCACTTACTTTTGTATATACATGATAGTGTTTATATGCTTCTATTACTGGTTCTTTAATTGGGCTTACTGGTTGGTTACAACCTTCAATTTTTCGTGGTGTAGCTTTAATTTCATATTTTGTTAGATTTATTTTCATTTAATCAATTATGCTTTCAATATAATCCGTTATTTTAATTTCTTTATATTCTGGATGCAATAATTTCATCAAAGAAAACCCATTAACTAATATTACTTACATAAAATAAATAAACATCCTTGTGGTCCAACGAGTACATCGTCCTGGAAACTTAATATTTTTTGTAAGTTGGTCTATAATCAACTCCTTTATAATTATTATTGTAGTAACGAACTATTTCAGGTTGTTCTCTGGGAATACCACGAGAACTTACAAATTCTTACAATTAACAGGGTTATTTCACAAATTTTGATTTTGTATATATCATGGTTAAAGTTTTCTACTTTTTGCATTACCAGGTTTATTTTAGCTCAAAACTTCTTCTTCATGATCATTAAATATTTTATTTAGTTCTTCTAGATCATCTTCGTCATATTCATAGTCAGAATTTTCAGATTCTTCTTCATCAGATTCTATACCGTCTAAATTTGTCGATTTCTTCTAAATTATCGATTTCTTCTTCAGGTTAATCTAATAACAATTTAATATGACCATAACAGACATTAGAATGTATTTCCTCCCATTCTCTGCAAGACATTCCAACTTCATCAGCTATAAACTAATTGCGTATTTTAGTGTTCTTAGACCAATTATCTTTGACAGATCCTCGCTCTTTACCTGATATCATCATTGTAAATAGTATCATTAAGTATTTATCGAATTCTGATTTAGTTAATCTAGAATGCCCTCCATATTTCTACATTTTTCTTACTTCTGTCAAAGTTTTAATGTTATTATAGAATTATGGAGTAAATAATTATGTATGGGTTTCATAGATGCTTTCATTCATTGTTGGCATTATTTTTGTTAGGTGCGAAGTGGAAATACTGACAAGCTTAACATTATTTCGTTTCAACAAAATTAATAACATAAAATAAACCTCTCAACTCAATTAATCTTCGACCGCATACTTACTAAAACAGTTGTTCAATTATGTAAAGGAGTAAAGAACGCGTTAAAATGAATACATCATTTTTAAATGTTTCTTGTGATTGAAGTAGTTGATTATTGAATGGATGTTTTTGAGATGTACCAAAAGAGTGAGCCGATATATATTATCACTATAATTTATAGTACAGGTTCACCCCAATCTCTCCAGTTTATGAGTGTACGAATACAGATACGATGATGTTAAATCTAAGCGCAACGATGACTCATTCATGTACATCAAAATACCAATAGGATAGACCAACTTCAGTAAGCAAAACAAAGGTGGAAACAAATCGTTTGGAGGAAACTTCAACCAAAAATTCATATGAGGAGCTAGGCAGCTGTCATATTGACTAAAAATAGAGTTGTATCTATAGATTGGTTTCTTTTATTGTGAAAATTCAAATTATATATTTAATAATAAATAATGCTATAATAAATGTAATTCCACTTCCTACAAAAATCAAATGTCAAAAGAAGAGTAAAATGTCATTACTCGTACAGATTTATTTGATACATTAAATAGACTCGAAGCCCGTGTACATGGTTTATCGAAATTGATAGAGGCACGTATGGCTGAGTAAAACGAAGATGCTGGTGATAACGAATAGTTTTTCAAATGCGGGCGTTCTTCTGTTCTAACGTATTATGCAAACGCTCTATTTAGAAATAATAGCTTGACATTTACCTTTTGTTATACGTTAGTGGTTATGGGTATTTTGCTTTTGTTGCAAGCGTTTTATGTGTCATTCGCTGCTTTACGAGCGATTCTTATCTTTTTCACGATAATAACTCTGTGTTTGATTGTGATGATGTGCCTGGTGTCTGTGGAGCAGATCATCCGTTTGATTCACAGAACAGCGCGTCTGAAGACGATGACGACGCTGTACCTTTCCCTCGTGTTCCTGTACGCCCTCACCTACACCTTCTACGAGATTATAGACCCCGGCCACTTCAACGGCATCGACCAGACCTTCTACTCGGGCCTGTTCAGACCGCTTCAGATGTTCGTTGACTTTCTATATTTTTCCAACGTCTGTCAGGCCTCTGTCGGGTTCGGTGATGTTTCCCCAACGAGCGGGTACGGCCGTCTGACAACTTTCTCCCAGAGCCTGATCTCGGTCGCGTTCTTGAGCATCCTGTTCAGTAACTGGATCAGCTGAGTGATTTAATATTATTAAACTGGCGTGAGTATTGTGAACTCGGTTTTAAACATGTGTTTCTGATAACTCTATATGTTTAGGAACTTAGGTAGATATATTAAATATAATTAAGCGGTTGAGAGTTTATTATGAACGTGTGTTATAGTATATATTTGAAATCTATTTGATAACTGTTTGGAAACGTAGTCCCTTGATAAAGACATTCAAGTTGATAACTTTCTATAACTTGACCTAAATAGCGCGGAAAAGATTTATGTTAATTTAATACACCAACTAGAGTTATGGCTTCAGTATCACAACTCGCAATAGCAATTGAAAGAAATAATATTAATATCATATAGCTAAGAATATAAGAACTCATGGGAACAACTCGTTGATGATGCCTTCGAATTCGGCGAACTCGATCTTGCCGTTTCCGCTCTTGTCGTACTTTCTGATGATTGGCTCGACTTGGTCTGGAGTAGTGATCATGTGCTTTCTCTTCAGAAAGGCGACGAGCTCCATCTTGTAGAGGCATCCGACGCTGCCCTTGCACTGGTTGGAGTCGGCTTCGTGGAAGAGAGCCTTGATCTGTTCGCGGGTATGTTGTGGCATTTGGTTTTGGGGCGGTGTGGATTAATACAAAATTTATCTTATTGTGAGTGTAGGTAGCACAACATGTTGAATAGATATTAGTTAAACTGAACCTCAGTTTGAATTCAGTTTGTTTGGTTCATTCCTTTCGTTAAACAATAACATGTCATATTATAACATGACTCACCAACAATAAACAATTAGATTTCTTAAGCTAAGGTAATGTTTAGATTGAAGATCATGAAAAATTAGCTAGAAAAACTATTAAAATTTCAAAAAATTTTTACTTAACTTAGTATAGTTTCAGTGCACTCGTGTTTTCATAGTACGCGTTTTCATAGATAAATTACTGTACAGTAATTTCATTATATTAACATCCAATATCTAAAAAGTTAATATCATTTAATAATATCATTAACATTATAAATTTTATTATGATCAAGTAAAAATACTGTACAATTCCACTCTATAAAATGCTATAAATTGTGATAGTATTGTCCGGGTGTCCAGCTAATGAGGATGATATACCCATCATCTTAGTCCATGGGTTTAATTCAGACGAATCCACTTTTGATCTAATGCTTCCACGAATCAAACAAGACTTCCCCAATAGAAAAGTTATTGCAGCTGAAATCATGTTCGGTAGATTTTCGTCCATATTCAACGGGTTCTCCAGATATGTGCGTGGTGCCGCAACCGCAATTCGCATAGCAGCCGATGGAGCCGAATGCATCGACCTGATTGGACACTCTCAAGGTGGCCTCGTCTCGAGAGCGTACGTCTAACTCTATAGCGGATTCTACGATAACTACTACCCAGAGGTTAGGAAACTTATTTCTGTTGCGGGCGCACAAGGGGGCTACTATTGCGACAAAGTTTGCTCCAAGTTTGATAATGGACTGGTGAACACGTTCATGTCCTTCTTCAAAAAGCCAAGCGTAGCATACTCTGACTTTGCGCAGATGCGCATCACCACGGCGGCATTTTGGAGAGATCCATATAATTTCAAAAACCTATACCAAAAGCAATGTAATATTTTGGCTTAAATTAACGGTGAATGCACCGACCAAACTATATCCACTGGAAGATAACGATTCATCAAGCTCACAAAGTTCTACACCTTCTACTCGAACGTAGACGAAACGCTGCTTCCGGCCACGTCAGGGAACTTCGCGATGTACGAACCGGAAACGGGAAACTACCTGCCCATCATGAACAACCCGATATTCCTCAACGACAACTTCGGTCTGAAGACGCTATACGACGCGGGCAAGTGGAAAACCTGCCGAGTTGATATTCTGCACATGGACTTTGTGTACCAAGAAGATTTCTACAATAATTAGCTCAAGCTAGTGCTGCAGGGTAACGACGCGTTCACATGTTTGTGAGGTATTTCATTGTTTACAATCAATCAAGTATAAATAATTTCATTTCTTCATTTTACTTTCCATCAGCAATACCTAGTTAGATACAATAGGTAGAAGCTTTGGTTGACAAAACTAGACTTCTTCTTTTATGGGCTCGATAAATAATTAGCCAGAGTCAGGTAGTGGCAAGTCAAATTTTGGTGGTTAACTCATTGTGAAGTGTTTAAATTTATTTTTATTATGTGATATATGATAATAAACTGGAATTAATTCACACCAAACGTCAAATTATACTAAACTAAAGATTAAGTATAATAACAAGTAAGACTTATTTAGTAAGGTGGGTCTCACTGATATTATTGTATTTTCAAAAGATCTGCTATAGCATGACGATAAGAAGAAATTGACGTAAATTAATAAAAACTTATATAACAAGTAAAAATTTGACTAAATAATGCAGGAAATAAACGATAATGATCAGCGCAAATACGAATATGGAACCGTTAGCCCACTTGCAATACGAAGCAAAGAGAAGAATTTCAATCCAAGTAAAATAATAAGAACGCGGAATCAGTAGCGGGTTTTGCCTCCACTGAGTCCGAAAAGTTAGGCCAACCGCAGTACAAAGTAGAAGGTGACGTATCGTTTTCTGACTGATTATGTATAATAGCAAAACGAGCAGTTAAAATGCAGTTAGTTGGATTTGTCTGAGTTTAGATAGTAGGGAAAGTGAATTTTATGATTTAATATATTTTCATGTCATATCAAACGCTTACGACGGTGTAGTCGTCGAGTATGAATCTTCCGGTTACGTCGAGTGCTGCGCATTCTACTTCTTTTCCGAGTGCTTCGATGACGAAGCTTTGTGGCATGCCCAGCAGGACGTTTTGTCCGTCGTCGTTCGGGTAGCTGGTGAGGCACACCAGTCCGGGGATATCTTTTGGCGGGTTGTTAACGCATGGGATTCTGAAGAGCATTCCGCCGGCCAGTGTAAGAATTCCGTGCTCGTCGGCGTAGCACGCGAGTGAGCACGACCTGGCCAGATCTGCGATCTCGTCCCTCGTTTGCCCCTCTGGCAGGCCCCTCACGTAGCATTCGAGGCCGTAATTCGCGTCAGCGAGGCCGTAATCTGCTGAGCCGTCCATGACCCCGGCGAGAAAAGGTCCCCTTATTTTTGAGAACGATTCGAACCGGATGTTTTGAACCAGTTTCGTTTTCGTGTACGTGTCATTTTGAACCAAATTGAAGGTGGACAAAAATGACTTGAACAATTGTGATTTGAGTTGGATTTCAAACGCGCCAGAGAGCTCGTCGTACTCAACCTGGCACTTCATGGCCTCGAATATGCGGCGCAGTTCTTTGGACACGTCCTTGTGCAGCTCCTTCAAGTTGAAGCAGATGCGGTCGGCCTGGCCTGAACCGGCTGAGAGGAACAACCCAGCCGCCCAGGGGAGGTCCATCGAGCGCAAACCGAGGTCCTTCGCCTGGTCGAACATGGCCTTGGTCGCGTTCTGAATTGGAGTGGGCGCGGCAGTGTAACGGACCGGGAGAAGGGGGCGGACCAGCGTGAAATACTTCTGAGAAACCTGGTCCAGCGCGCTCAACTGCGTTATCGTAGGCTCGTACAAGAAATTCGGAAGCTGCTTGTCAACAAAGGTCAAAGCCTCGTCCGGCTACGGGAACGTCTTCTTCTTCATCTCCACACGCAAAATCTTGTTGTCACGATCCACCACCGGCTCCATATACGAGATGCAATAGTTCTTCTAAGCATCACAATGAATCTCAAGATTGTTCGCACGATTCCCATCGGGAATAACCGGTAAAACTGCATTCTCACCACATATAAACTATTTATCATACCCAGTATCAAGGTAAGATTGGTACTTGACACGGAATCCCTTGGCCTAGTGGAAGGATATAGAATTAACTTTTCTGGCTGAATTATCGTCACCAATAAGCTAATCGCCAACTTTTAACTCTTTTACTAATTTTGTCGAGCCGTCGAACATACGAACTACTGTTTCAGAACCTAAACTCGTTTTCATTGTGGGTTTGAAGTGGTAATTAACATTGAATAAACGATCCAGTATTATATAATTTTTTATATGCCAATATAAAAGACGTTCAAAGTAAAGTTATATTCAATACATAATATTATAGGTGAGATTTATGTTGTAAAATATATTATCACTAATTTACTGAGATTAATTTGTACTCTTCAACATTCTAACTATTATTTGCAAGCTCTTATATTGAAGTTATGAATAATTATTGCTTAAGTGTTTGCACTAGTAATTATAGACTATTAATTTACTATATTTATACTTCAACTATCTAATTCATCTCTTATTACTTGATAAGCAGTTATTCTATGTCTAGTTTTATATCTTTTGCCACAAATATTTGAATTTTTTCATTGGCCAGTTTTTCAGTCTTATATTGAGATTCTTTTTAGTACTAAGATAATTATTAATTTAGAACTGACAGTTTATTTTTCAATTCAGTTATTTCTACTTTATATTGCTTCATTTCGTTTTAGTTATTGTTAACTAATTATAAATTAGTTTATAATAACTATTCACGAGTATCTATCTATTTTTTAAGATCATTTTTTGAAGAATATAATTGGCTTTCTAATTATTCAATGTATCGTTTACTAACATTTGATTACTGAATTAATTCTTCAATATCTTTTGTATTATTTGGTTCGCTTGCGGCATTATCTTTTTTTGGTTTCTTTCCGCTTTCAATTTGTTATATTTTTGTTTATAGTTATAAATTCTATTCTTTAACTTGCATTATTCGTTTAACTAACATTTCATTTTCTTTCTGTGCCTAAACTTATTATTGAGTAATTTTCTGTTATAATATAGCAATTTCTTCTGTACATTATATATATTTCTCCTAATGTTCAGGGTGTTTCATAGTTTCCTGCAATAAATTTTCTTTTTAATATTTGCATAATTCATTTTTAAGTATACTCATCTCATTTTGAAGGAATTCATTTTGAGCCACCGCGCTTTCGTGCGTTGCCTGGAGCTTTTGATGCGCCTCGACCGTTTTCTAGTAGTTTTCCAAGTTCGACAGAGAATCCTTCTGGATCTCGGCGATCTGCTGTTTTAACTAGCTGATGTGATCGTCCTTGATCTGAAGCTGCTGTTGCACAGACTTCTGATATTCTACATTCTGCTGCTGCAGTTCCTTCAAATGCAGGTTTTCTTTGAACATAACTTTCGTCGACCAGCTGGAAGGCTAGGATGCGTCTGGGTCTTAGAACTGATTCAGATACTGGTACACGTTGTTCAGTTCTAGAAGCAGGGCGGCGTACTTGAACTCGGATGCAGCGCTCTCCTGAAGCAGCTCTTCGTACTTTTGCTGCTGTAAACAGTATTAATTGAGAATATCATTCTATTTTTACTCTTGTTAGATATTTGGTAGAAAATTTTATTAATCAGTTAATAATTAAGTATCTGTTAACTGTGTCGAAAATTGGATTGATTCGTCCTCAAATTACTGTGAATTCGATGATTATTGAGTTTTAGATTTATATTTGATTATCGATTCAATTATCTATTATTCTTTCAAAGCAAGTTCTTGGTTTTTGTTTTATATATGTTGCAATATTTATTGCGTGTATCTTTTATAACACGCATTAAAGTATACGTTTATAAGTTGGAATAGTTTATATACGTCTTATTATTACAATACATTATATTAATGGAACTTCTATTATTCAAATAATTACTATTATTTTATTTATAGTAACTCTGTATTATACTATTTAATTACGTTTTATAATATTTCAATATCATTTAATGGTTAATTAGTTTTGCCTTCCACTTGCAAATTAGAAATATTCATTTTTTGAGGTGGTGTTTTGATTAGAAGTTCAATTAAGTTCAATTAATTTAGTATGTTTATAAATATTTATAAGATAGTAAAAATAGAACTTTGTAAATCTATTTATAATCAAACCCAAGATATAATTAAATCACTGGTAATAGTAGTATATTGTTTTCTAAGATTTTTCTTCGTTTATAGTCTATTAAATCCGAATCACGATTAATTGTAATATGATGCGTATGTCATTTAGGTAAGTGGCCAATCGATCTATTCATCTCGCTGTAATATAAAAGTTAAAATGTGGAAATTACAAAGAAATATTTTCTTATAATTAGGTTTTGTATTTTAATCCATCAATAATCTAAATATAGATCATTCCTTTCTATATTAGTAAAGGGTTCAGGTATCAATGAATTGTTCAGGTAAGTGAAATAGTGTAACTAGCTCGTCTATACATTAGAATTTACAGAAAATTATTAAATATACCAAAATTCAAACTCATATTTTATCCACTGATAAATAGCACTGCAAAAAATCAACTTCTTGGGCGTAAACGACCAAAACTGCGTACTTGAACCTGAACGCGTTTTGTAAAACAATTGCATTTTGAGCGTACTTAACGTAATTTACTTAATTCTGCACAAAAGTTTTAATAGTTTAAAACATCTGGTTGGGGTTAATCGCTCTCCAATCAGTTTTAATTATATGAGCAAGTTAAACCCAGGACAGGTCATTGTCGAACTGTAACCTGAATTAATGCACTGTTCCAATGTTTTGCGGGTATTTCAGAGACTTTTTAAGTTTCGTTAATTAAATAATGATTTGTTAGTGCATAGATTCAAGTGTTTGAGCGTCCATCGAGGAAATAGCGCAGTTGCTTACTATTTACTACTCAAGGCGCTTGATTCGGACGCTCTACTTCCAGTTCTGGTCTGTCAGGTCCTTAGCCTGAGATTTGCTTAAAGTTGTCTCGTTACTATAGTTTTTAGCTTCTGATTGCTAAGACTTCGTTTCTTACTGGGCAATAAACAATTATTCGTGGAGTAATTGCACTTGCTATTGAAGTGCATTGATTTATACAACTTGTGCATCAACTATCTGCGTCATCTCTTGCTATTTGAACTTAAGTTATTCAAACTGTATTTTGGCGTCTTCAATTGCGAATATTTTCATTTGCCCTTCTTTAAGCTTTAAATTGAATTTCAAAGCTGATTGATCAGGTAGGTAGTGTTACCCTCTGTTTCGCTTCATTTGATTTGGTTTTTGATCTCGGTACTTAATTTTTGATTCGTTTATTGTTATTCTTTCTAAATATTTAGTTACTTTTTGAGTTCGTCTTTAGTTTAACTGAGTTCGTTTTCAAATTCATCAATTTATTGCTTACAAATGTTTAGCTGTTGAGTAAGTTCTTCAATGTCTATTGAGTTATCAGGTTGAGCAAAACTATTATTTTTTGGTTTCTTTCCGTTTTCAAGCTGATTTACTTGGGTTTACAGTTATAAATTATATTCTTTGACCTGCATTATTCGTTTTACTAGCATCTCGCTCTCTTTTTTCTGCTAAGTGTGTTATTACGTGTATTTTAGTTACAACTATGACATTTCATTTTATAGTTAGTTGAATTAATTCTAACTATCATTCTACGGTTTATTATGATCTGATGATTACGATTAAAATTTTACTAATTCAGTTTTAACGCTTTTGATCTCATTTTATAAAGCGGTATTTTGAGTCACCGCGCTTTCGTGCGTTGCCTGGAGCTTTTGATGCGCCTCGACCGTTTTCTAGTAGTTTTCCAAGTTCGACAGAGAATCCTTCTGGATCTCGGCGATCTGCTGTTTTAACTAGCTGATGTGATCGTCCTTGATCTGAAGCTGCTGTTGCACAGACTTCTGATATTCTACATTCTGCTGCTGCAGTTCCTTCAAATGCAGGTTTTCTTTGAACATAACTTTCGTCGACCAGCTGGAAGGCTAGGATGCGTCTGGGTCTTAGAACTGATTCAGATACTGGTACACGTTGTTCAGTTCTAGAAGCAGGGCGGCGTACTTGAACTCGGATGCAGCGCTCTCCTGAAGCAGCTCTTCGTACTTTTGCTGTTGTTTTTAGTATTTCACTGCAAAATCCTCTGATTATTAAGTAAGTAAGTTTTATTATAACTGTAATTCATATTGTTATAATTCAGTTTATGTTCCAGTTTCTGTTAACACAATAATCTATGAAGAACATTAGATCGATACATCATCAAGTTATTTAAAACTTTATATTTGTTGGGTTTGACACTTATAACTAGTAATAGAATCTACTATCGATTTCTCTTTTAAAGCAAATTACTGGTTTTAGTTCTAAATATGTTATAACATTTGGTCTACGTATTTTTTAAAACACGTATTGAAAAAAGCTTTAATAAGTGAAAATAGTTTGTATACTTCTTATTCCTATATTATGTTTTGTTACCGAAACTTCTATTGTTCTAAATTCAATTATTATTTAGCTTGTAGTAATTCTGTACTATATTGTTAAATTTAATTTTATAAGGTGATTACTTCATTATTTTATTAATTGATATTACTAAATGATAAATTATGAGATACAGTGGTGGGCCCTCGAAATGCTTTTTTGAATTAGGAAGAAGAATGAAGTTTATTATTTGAATCTTACTTATATCACTGCCCGGCTCAATAATGAGTGTGTTCTCCCTCCTCATCAATACACTCATTAACTCTATTTACTATTGATTTGTAAAGTGCTTCAATCACATCAAGGCCTGGTTGAGCCTTGGATAGCTGTGCTACAATAATTAACGTATATAACTCTGTATATACTTCAATAATAAGTTTCAACTTTACCTAACGTTGTATAATTTAACAATCAAGAAAATTGATTTCTCATTATGAAATGGAAGTGGAAGATCATAAGTAAAATAACTGTTGTTTTAGAGTAGTATCAATATATTATTTAATGCTGGGCCCGACTAACCCACTTGATTCCATTCTTCAAGAAACAAAAATGCATTCATTATTTGAATATTGAGAATGAAAGCGACTGTAACTACCTGAATTATAATTCTAATTAAGCGAAGTACCAATACTTCATCTTGAGCTCCCGGTTGAGATTGAAAGAAAAAGTCCTCCATTGTTTTTCGTGATTAAGAAATACCTAAAATCGTTCAGATTGACCCAGTTGAAGATGAACACCGAGGTCCTCTGCAGGTCCAGTGCTTGCGCTGCTAGTTATAAATTACATATTGCGTCCGTATACCAATCATTGGATCCTCTTATTCTTTTCTCCAATCAGGCTTAACTACCATATATTTTCGAGATAAAATCTTTCATAAATTAGTTTTGTTGACTAAAACGTAGAAATTACACAGGGACATCTTAAACAAGTGATATAACTAGTTCAGATTGGTACAATATTTTATGAATTCATCCGTTGGACCCAGAAATGAAGAGAATACAAACGCTTCAGAACTGCCTAAGTTTGTTAAGTGAATTAGTTGACCTTCCCTAAACATCTTCTACCGCGTTTATTTTTGTAATTGCCGTCCTTTTATTGCATGTGGTAATTTCTATTTTTCCTTTTTGGAATATTAAATACCGACTTTGAATAGTCGATTATGGTCTAATACGATCGAAATCATATTTTTGGCCCTCTTGTGTTAATGAGTAGTTCATGAATAATCTCCAACTTGAGATTATTTATTGGAATTTGTCATCCGCATTAGAAGTGGCAAAATATTTTAATATATAATTACTCACATAGTAAACAAGAAAAAGCAATTCCACCTCCCATAACTGTATACAGGTATGAGATATATTCACTTTTGATGTGGTTCTTCAATAATAATTATAAAAAATTGTTTAAAATCAATCTTTATATTATTCTATGTCTTATAATTCTATTTAGTGGCAATTAATAACATGACTCACTCAACAGCAACAATCCAACAATACATCTAAACGCAATATATAAATATATACTAGTTATTTTACCATAACCAAGTAAAAATAATATATTTTAATAATTCTTGTGGTTAGTGAATTTCCAGTTAATTAAAATGGTTTTCATCTTTTTTCCAATCTAAGTGATTCTGCTTCCTCATTTATGTAACAACTTTAATGTATTTACTATGTGTGATTTAACATCTTTTTTAATATCAAGTAACTATTTTACTTTATTTTTTACTTTATTTTATGGTATGAAATGTAAACATATATTAATAATATTACGTATGTATGTAGTGGTTTAATTAGTTTTTTACTATGGTTTTAAAAGACTTTTAAGATCTTTTTTGTAGAGAGTATGTTTTTACATTAATTGTACATTTAAATCAGATTATTCTTTATCTTCAATTTATAGGCAATTTATAGCGGAATTGACTAAAATGATCTGTTTGTGAATTTACTTAATAAAAAGATAATTAATTTCATAGTTGAGGCCTCGCACTAGGGTGGATATGTTGAGCAAAATTCAACTTCCAGTCATTTTTATTGTTTCTGAAACCTTTGTGGTCAACTTTAACATGAAATATGCTCTTGCTTCTCCTTCTGATTTTCGGATTTCGATCAGACGCCAGTTCACTTTCTATACTACAGTTGATGTCAGTTGAAAACGGACAAAAAACTGGAGAGGCGTGAGGTAGTGATAATCTAATAATATTAATATCTAACATCAGTAAATATTTTGCATGTATGGATTCACTCAAACTTATTTCTTCCACCTCAAACAGTAAATTTTTACATTTTCAATAACTGCTAGTGAATCTAATTCGTGAAACTGCTTCATGAGCTGAAGCGATATTTTAGTACTTCATAGTAGTAACATATACAATTAGACCTAGAACTCGACTCTGATTCAAGTTATTGAAATTATTAATCAAACTTTAGACATATTTTATCAACTGTCTATATGAACTATGCTAAACTATGTTATTGTAATACTTTTCGAGGCCATGTACTACAATAACTGTTTCACACCAGCTAATCGATCAGTAAATCAAATCGTTCTGGGTCAAAAATCAACTTTAAAATTGGATAAAAGTTGAATTTTAAAAGCTAGTAGAAGCTTTAGTCCAGCCTCAAGTAATTCACAGATCACTATAGTTGCAATAATTATTGGGATACATACCAGGCTCTATTCGAACTTCCTCTTTACTTCAATTTTTGCAAATCTTGGTCACAAAAATCTCATTATTTAGCTCAACTTGAATAAAGTTTGGCAGCAATTATGATCGAAGGACCCTCCATATTCTTCATTTTAATTTACAAAAGTTAACATTTATTTACTACTTTATAACTTGATATGGAATTGGTGTAGCTACAATAAGCATCAATTAACTATAACTACAGTACTGTATGTAATAATTATTTCACCTCAGCATTTAAACATAATATATTTGTGATAATATATTTTCAAATACTTCTGCTCTGATCTCAAAACTTGGTGGATATTAAATGCTAGTTATTAACATTGTCTTTATCAACCAAGCACCATTCAATATTGTCTACATGATTTAAATATATAAATCAACACATTTTGCTAAATATCACTTTGTTGAATGTAAGCGAACCAAGAAGCTGCTAGGAATAGGTCGGTACCCGCTGTATTTAATATATAACTATTATTAATATTACAAGTTTAATATTTATGTCAAATTTTATTTATTTAAAGATTATTTATTATTAAATACAAGTATTATAGTATTATTCTAGTATTATTCTCCCCAAGGTGATATAAATCGCCCTGAGCTGTTCAATTCCTACCACTTCTAGAATTTCGACTATATTATATTTAAGACAAGCAACCACATACATGATTTATTTTATTATATTATTATTAGATATAATCGCTTTAACACATGAAAATTTTGGTAAAATAGTCGAGATAATATAATGCAAAAATAATTGTACGAGTAAAGACCAATATCTGCGACATAAATTTGATTTTTTAATTTTTGTACATCTTCAAAATATTTCAATTTAAATTACTTATTTATATATTCTTACTTTGCACATGATGAATTTCATTCTCTTATATTTTTTAAGCTGTTAGGCTATACAGTGCTATGTCTACAAAGTTTCAGTTTCACCACATGTCTACTAATATGACGACTTCTAAAAGGACTAAAATAGGTACTTTTAATTGTAATTTTATAACGTTACCAAGTGATACCATTCTTGAAGGAACGTGAGTTTTTAATCACAAGTACACTTAAATAGAATATATTATATATTTCACATTTAATAAATTATGCAATAATTCTAAAATAAAAATCTTCACTATAACGGTGTGATAATTTTAATATTAATAATTTTTTAAATCAAGTATCTTTTTAATTTAATTTACTTATTGTATGAATAATTTTAACACCCTTTCGTATTAGAGGTGAAAACTAAAAGATTTTTTACATCGCACATATATGCTCACATATATCATTATATAAAAGAAGTCCTCCTCACTGATTATTTTACCAAAATTTTCATGTGCTTTAACTAATAATTACAATTTCATGAACGTGATTCTTAGCAAAGAACTCCATTACACTTTGGCTCAGGTTTTCTATTTATTTTAGCAAAATCTTCATTATATAATATGCTAAAATAATCTAAAGTAGGTTCACCTCAATCTTCATATTATAGGTGCGTGCGCATGTTACTGTACCATTATCAAAATATTTTAGCCATTTGACATTTACACCACTGTATACTTTGTAGACTTAATAGTGCAATTTTTGATACTTGTACAGAATTAATATATAATCAATGCACTATTAAGTCGACAAAGTATAAATTAAAAAATAAAATTATAAGTTACGTGGATAGGATAATCTATATTATAAAAACAAAAATTCAATTCAATATTCGCAAAAATGAAAATCTCACCCTATAAATATTCTCACTGAGCCACGTTTTCTTAATAATGTTAACAAAACATTTGAAGTAAAGATAGTTCGTAATTCAAGTTTGATAAAGCTTTCACAATATTTTATTACAGTTTGTATTTAATAGTAATTTATTAGTTTCTGAAATTTATATTTCTTTATTCTTCAAAATATCTTTTTTAAATTTATTATTTGACTATTTTAGATTTATAATATATATTATAATCGTTTTGTTTTGGAATTCTTTAATCATTGATTATATATTTCTCAAATTTTTTGTGGAGGTTTATTGATGTAAAATCTTGAATATAATTCATTTTTATTTCAAATTCTTTCAGTTTTCTTAAGTTTTAGATTGAATTAACTTCTAAAATACAATTATTGTTCAAACGCAAGATTTTAAGTCCCTATAAATGTTCTAAGACGTCTATATCACAAATTTTATTATCATTTAACAGTAAAATTTATAAATTCTTAAAGTATTTAAGAAAGTCGATGTTCTTGAGTTTAGAATCACATAAGCTCAAATTACTTATTTTTTAATAACTTATTTTAGCAAATATTTGGTTAGAAAATAGATATTAATTTTCTATTAAATTATTATTCAGATTTATTTCTTATAGACTAACCAATTTTTTAAGACTTTCTAATTTAGAAATTTTATTTCTTTTTATATCAAGTTACTATAGATCAACTAGATTTGTTAATTTATCTATATTAGTTATTTTATTATCACTTATATCAAGTAACTGTAGATCAACAAGATTTGCTAGACTATCAATATTCGGAATTTAATTTCCTTGTATTTTAAGATGTTAAAGATTAACTAGTTTTGTTAGACTTTCAATACTAGATATTTCATTTCTGCTTGCGTTAAGTTACCGAAGACTAACTAATTTTGCAAGACTTTCAATAAATTATATTTTATTTGCACTT
This sequence comes from Hexamita inflata, assembly GCA_963988835.1. Classification (NCBI taxonomy): domain Eukaryota; phylum Fornicata; order Diplomonadida; family Hexamitidae; genus Hexamita; species Hexamita inflata. The sequence goes on along the minus strand of CAXDID010000941.1, from coordinate 79,103 downwards.
ATATCAAGTTACTATAGATCAAGTAGATTTGTTAATTTATCTATATTAGTTATTTTATTATCACTTATATCAAGTAACTGTAGATCAACAAGATTTGCAAGACTATCAATACTAGACACTTTATTATAACTGATATTTAGTTGTTGTAGATTAACCATATTCGCTAGACTTTCAATCTTAGATATTTCATTTCTGCTTGCGTTAAGTTACCTAAGACTAACTAATTTTGCTAGACTTTCGCTATTTGATATATTGTTTTCACTAATATCAAGATGTTGAAGCTAAGTCAGATTCGCTAGTGCATCTATATTATATAAATTATTCTTACTTAGGATAAGCATTTATAAAGTTAATAAATTCTGTTAGTAAGTTATTTTATCATTTATGTGATATTCAGTATAGTTTGTTAAGAAATCAACGTTATTAATTTAGCACCCACTTAAATTCAAAGAAAAGAGATTAGTAAATTTGGGAATCATCTTCTTAACTTTGTTTAATATTTTACTACCACTTAAATCAAGCTCACAAAGAGAGGTTTTTATATGCACATTTGAAGTAATTACATGTTGCATATTAATTTTATTTCCTGTTAGCTTAAGATAATTTAAGTTGTCAATTATGTCATGAAATCCTTGATCTTCAAGCAAGTTGTTACTTGCATCAAGCCACACTAAGTTAGTTAACGTTGATAAACAGTTTAAATCCTTGATTATATTATCACTGATATTCAGTTATTCTAAATTTGTAAGCTCTTTTAGCATTGTAACATCTTCTAAATTATTTTCCCCGATATCTAAAGCTTGAATATTTGTTAATATAATTAAATAGTTTAAGTCTAATATTTTATAAACATTTCGTAATTGTAACTAAACTATATGCTTGATATTATATAGAGATTCCATTTAAATAGGATTTCTGCTGCAGCATAAACGACTTAACTATTTCAACTATTATACTGGTTCAGCTGATTTGAAACTGTTTCCTTCAACAATTAGTTCTATTAGATTGTTTAAACCAGATATCGGAGATAGATCAGATATTTAGTTAAAACTTACATCTAGGAACTGTAATTCAATTAAATACTGTACAACACTAATATTTTATAGTTTATTATTAGCTACGTTCAATCTTTGCAGATTCTTCAAATTCTACATTACTTAAATGTCACATATCATGTTGTGACTTAAATTTAAGCATCTTAGCGCGGTTAAGTTGCTAATATGTGTTATATTGCTTATGTTGTTATTTGATATCTCAAGCTCTTGCATTTTAACAGATTTTAATAACGGTGCTATGTCATAAATTTAATTATGGCTGAGTTTAATCACAACTAAGTTATTAATTTACGATAAACACTTAATATCTTTTATTTAGTTCTTGGAAGCGTTGAGAACTTTAATATTAAATGGTATCACACTAAGATTTTAAATTTAATTGTTTTCTATGTGTAATATTTCTAGTTTGTTTAGTTTCCTTATGGGTTGTATATTATCTATGTAATTTTAAGAAAGATAAAGTTGGGTTAGTTATGAAAGTTCTTAAATATCTAAAATGTTTTAAATACAATTATTTGTTAAATCCAGTCTTTAGAGTTTTTTCATTCTAGCCAACGGTGAGATATCAGAAATATAATTGGTGCTTATATTTAAATATTACAAGTTAATCAAACCTCTGAGTACTTGAGTGTTATTTATATTAAGATTAGATAGACATAATTCCTATAAATTGTTGTTAATCAAGATTTTAGGAGTATTTTGTGAAATGTAATCGCTGTCCATTTTGAAATATTCTTGAATCTCTTATTGATTCTGTAATTAAATAGGAAAGAGTTCTGAGTTATTGGTAAGTAATTAAAAATTTTTAATATGTTTCTTTTGGCCTTCAACTTTGTACCGATTGTAGAAATTGTGATTCTTCAAAGCTTCAAAGCTTTGGATCATATTATAAGATAAATTACAATCAGTGATATTTTGAAACTAGCTCAGTGGTTATATGTTCATTATTAAATTATTACTAAGATCTACCACCTCTAAATGCGTTAAAAATTATATTGAATCGATATTCATAATTTTATTTTATCTAAGTTCAAGGTGAATGAGGTTCTTCTTTTTATTCTCTAAAACAGAAATGTTCCTAATCTAATTATAATTTGCGCAAAGGTGTGTTAGATGTTTCATATTTTCTATTCCTTTTAAAGAGTTAATTAAATTGTTAGATATGTTTAACTATTAGAGGTCACCCAGATTTTCTAGACTTTCAATACTAGATATTTCATTTCCACTTGCATTGAGGTATTATAGAATAACCAGATTTTCTAAACTTTCAATACTAGATATTTCATTTCCACTTGCGTTAAGTTACCGAAGATTAAATAATTTTGCAAGACTTTCAATAAATTATATTTTATTTGCACTTATATCAAGTTACTATAGATCAAGTAGATTTGTTAATTTATCTATATTAGTTATTTTATTATCACTTATATCAAGTAACTGTAGATCAACAAGATTTGCAAGACTATCAATACTAGACACTTTATTATAACTGATATTTAGTTGTTGTAGATTAACCATATTCGCTAGACTTTCAATCTTAGATATTTCATTTCTGCTTGCGTTAAGTTACCTAAGACTAACTAATTTTGCTAGTTTATCTATATTAGTTATTTAATTTTCGCTTATATCTAGTTCTTTCAGACCCATCAGATTAGCTAGAGATTCTATGTTTGATATTTAGTTTCCGTCTAGATAAAGTCGTTGAAGACAAACCAAATTCTATACTCCATCAGAATTAATTAAGTCGTTTTAACCTATGTCTAATTCATATAGACTATTCATTTTGTTTAACGATTAAGGTATTGTTGTAAGTTAATTAGAGCTTAAGTTTAGTATTTTCAATTATGACAACTGTGATAATAATTATTAATCGAATTATTACAAATATTGTCCAGAGAGATTAAGTTTAGTAATATCACAATATAGTTTCAGTTAAACTGATGTATTTTTGTATTCAGCATTTTTCATTTGTTTGCAATAATTTTCAACTTCAGTTTAATACAATAGATTAATAATCACACAATTTGATTGTTTTTGTTCATTATTATTTGATTTCATTTCAGTTTTTTGTTGTGAAGTGGTAAATATTCAATTAATTAATGCTAATATAATAAGTTTTAAATATTACATCTGCATATCGTCAAAAACATGCGCATCTTTATAATGATGTGCGTTCTTTGACTGATCACTCCTATCCTAAAAATGGGCTGAAATATAAGTAAGATCTATGAAATAACATATGTATACAAAATAAATTCAGTTATTTTCATTTATCAGTTTTGTCAATAAAAGTAATTTATATCATACGCTTTTAAAATAGCGGATTTTGCATTTTAGTGGTAGACAAAGTGGTTTTATCTTAAAAACCCACAGAGGTTTTTCAAAAAATAAAATATAGAGCAAAATAAATATGATATATGTATTAGTGAGAGGTTGTATATAGTTCATTTTTTTAATTTCACTCCATGTCCATCAAATCCAGAATCGAAATTAAGATCGCTCTAATTATGTACAACTAGAATACTAAAATCATTTGAATCATAATATAATATATAGAACATCAAATACCAGCTTTTTTTAAAAGTGTTCCAAAATCTTCCAAATGGAAGCATGACGGATGGGTTACCTAATGATCATTCACGTGAATTTATAGTTCCTTTACAGAAGATCGAACTAGTATAAACGAAAGTTAAGTGAGTGGGATATATAATTTATATTAGTTTATATACTTTTAAAATTTTTAAAAGATTTTAAAATTTAAAATCTTTTAAAAATCTTTTAAAAAGATAATTAATTATGCATGTCAGTTTAAGTTAAATGTGATTAATTGTATTAATGCTTAATTCCATTTCATATTTATGATTACTGATTATTATGAATGCCTATCTAATTGTATTAGCTAAGAATGCGGATCTATTTATGGTGAGTACTTCCGTTCAAGGCAACCACTTGACGGAACGAACTAGATATTCTACAAAATAATACTATGATATAATATGCAAGATTTATAAAATGTTGGAAATCAAATTTTACTATTTTTATCGAATTTATTTTTGCAGCTTCCTACAGTTCATCTCATCCTCTTCTGCAGTAGTAGTTGGGTACCTCCATACCCAAACTCCAGGCCCACGACTTTAAAGTTTCCTTCTGGCTTTCGTCTTTCAAAAATAATATTTACCTAATATTTAATAATAATATTTACTTCTTTGAAAACTGAGAAAAATTGCATGAGCGAATTTTGGATTTAACTCTGATTTTGAAACCGGGAACAATAACACTGACCATCTTGACTCAGTTATTACTTCATGAGATGATAAGAATCTTCGAGATTCAACTTTAAAAAGAAGATCAAAGTAACATAGTTCAACTTTTTTGCATTGTTAACAAACACATTGTCTCTCCGAACATTATATGTTGTCGTTAACCGTCAGCTACTAGTTTGATAGAATTAAATCGTAAATTAGTGAAATTCTCAAAATGCTTGAAGAAGATTGTTTTGATTATCATAGAAGATGCAATCGTCGGGTGGTTTCATTTGGTGAAGTTATTAGCTTTGGTTGGTTTAATTTTGAGTGAATAATTGATTAATTTTTGAACTTTTCATTAATTTGGAGAGACATTTGGAGTTCGTACAGCTAAAGAATTCTTAGTTCAAGAATTTTTACTGTTCTGAAGCAATAATTTTATTTGCCATATTTTATTTACCATAACCAACATTGCTATTATTTACATACATGTATGATGTATTGTTTAAACTGAAATGCCAACCAAATAAAGTGAGCTAATAATTTGAAAACCAGAAAGTGTTATCACTATTATTATTCTTCAATGAAACCAAAAAGTTCGCAAACTTTCTTTGTCATTTAAATTAGTTCTTATTTCGCGTTTTGAATCGTTTTTCCAACATTTTCTTCGAATAATTTAACTTTTATTTTTGTTTTTCGTCCGTTTTTCTCCGTTTAGAACTTTTTCTCGTTCACAAAAGTTATTTCTGACAGCAGATTCGAGAAGAAAATTTCTCTTTACGTAGGCTAGTTTTATTCTTCGGTGTAATATTGAGTCATCTACTAATAAAGCCAGCCATCGTCTCCGATCTGATCGGATTCTTGTCATTTCAATCGTTTTTTACGATTAAGTCAACCTTAGTAGACTACTAAGGTTCTAGTTTTTTATTTTTGAACTGGGCAAGTAAATTACTCAGTGAATTCGGGCCGAATTCCGGCTGAACGGCGAATGAGAGATCTTCTATGAGATTTTTGGACACATTAAGGAGAGTTAAGGACTTTAATAATTTTAGGTGGTGAATGTGAACGATCTTGTTCTGATGCAGGTATAGTTCTTTTATTTTGGTTAGTGATCGCAAACAGGACACGTCAATGATCGTGTTACCGTCTAAATACAGCTTTTCAATGAGTGCGTTTACATCAGAGATTTTGTTGCTACACAAAAATAAAGTTTTTAGGTTCAATAACGATTTTAGGGGTTCAATATTCGATATTTAGTTACTATTTAGCTGCAACTCAGATAAATTTATCAAAAGAGAAAGAGACGAGATATCCTCAATATAATTATCGTACAAAGACAAATATGTTAAATTTAATAAAGAACTCAACTATTAAATATCAGAAATTTAATTACAACCTAGTCGCAGCTCCGTTAAATTTTCTAGTTTAGATAGTGAACTGATGTCCGTTATTTTTTTTTCAGTAAGCGCTAGCTGTTTCAATTAAACCATTTAAGCTAGAGCTGATATATCAGATACCTCATTACAACTGACATCCAGAGATGTTAAATTCGTTAGCTAAGATAAAATATTAATATTATTTATTTGATTCATGTACAAACAAAGTGAAGTCAACTGTTTCATTTACTAGATACCGTATATATTTAATAAGCTGCAATTAGAACATCAATTTTAATATATTTTTAGGAACATCACTAAATTAGATGTTAGAACAAAAGTTTAGTATCAAATCATTAATATCAAACTATTCGACAAAAGTTAAAGATTATAATGAGTAGCGGGATATCCCCAGCTTCTTTTAGTTGATTTAGTCTTGAAACGTGCATTGGAATCTGCTTCTTGAAATGTATTAAATAGATTTTATAGTACTTTCATTGGTGTGAAAACTATGGTAAATAATAATAACATATAAATTAATAGCATACAATATTATAACTGTTTGTCTAGTAACTTTTAAACTGAAATGCGAACCAAACAAACTGAGGTTCAGTTTAAGAAATATCTAATTTGTCAGGTTATGCTCACACTAGAACAAATTTTTGTATTAATCCACACCGCATCAAAACCAAATGCCACAACATACCCGCGAACAGATCAAGGCTCTCTTCCACGAAGCCGACTCCAACCAGTGCAAGGGCAGCGTCGGATGCCTCTACAAGATGGAGCTCGTCGCCTTTCTGAAGAGAAAGCACATGATCACTACTCCAGACCAAGTCGAGCCAATCATCAGAAAGTACGACAAGAGCGGAAACGGCAAGATCGAGTTCGCCGAATTCGAAGGCATCATCAACGAGTTGTTCCCATGAGTTCTTATATTCTTAGCTATGTGATATTAATATTATTTCTTTCAATTGCTGTTGCGAGTTGTGATACTAGCCATAACTCTAGTTGGAACCCAGTTCATAATAAACTCACGCCCGTTTAATTATATTTAATTTATCTACCCAAGTGACTAAGTTCCTAAACAGATAAAGTTATCAGAAACACATATTTAAAATATTTTAAAACCGAGTTCACAATAAACTCGCACCCTTTTAATAATATTAAATCACTCAGCTGATCCAGTTACTGAACAGGATGCTCAGGAACGCGACCGAGATCAGGCTCTGGGAGAAAGTTGTCAGACGGCCGTACCCGCTCGTGGGAGAAACGTCTCCGAACCCAACCGAGGCCTGGCAGACGTTAGAAAAATATAGAAAGTTTTGAAGTCGTCATCGTCTTCAGACGCGCTGTTCTGTGAATCAAACGGATGATCTGCTCCACAGACACCATTACTTAAAAATCACAACTCTTATCACTATATTAGCATAAATGATTATAATTACCACATCCTTTCACAAATGTAAAGATTAACTCAACTTATCAAGAGTATTCAAAATTATCTTGTTGGCGATCCAAACGTAGAATCTACACATGAGTTATACGAAAAATTAATGAATTAGTACACAGCTGCTTTAGCAGATTACTCAGTTATTGACAGCGATTACAATTCCTTGTAGCAACAGCTTGGCGAGAAGATGGATTTGATTCAGAACACGTTTAATGAGAATGTGTAGATGCAGTCCTAGAACCAAGCCATTGAGATGCAGCGTATTGGTGATCTGTACAATCACCAGGAGAATCAGCTGAATTACAAGTTAAATTAGACTCGTGCGAATTTGTAATTGTATTCTAGCGAGAACAAGACGAAGCAGTTATCTGAGCACAGCCTGAAGGTGAGGGAGTCCGAGTAAAACCTGGAAACTAGCAGAAATCAGATAAATCTCTCCAAGTAAAAGCTTGAGCAGCTGAAAGCATCCAAATCCCAGCTTGAGAAGGACGTTGAACTTGCAATGATCGCCTTCGAGCAGAAGCAGGCCAACGACTCTGCCCAACGCCAATCCCTTAAAAACAGCCACATAAAGGAACTTAACGAGCTCGAGGCCCAGCACCAAACTGACCTTGAAAACAGCCTCAAACTAAAACAGGTTGAAAACGTTGACTCGCCCGTTGACAACCTCCTGAACGAAGCCCAAAAACTACTCGACAAAACAGATTTTGACAGGAACGAGAACGTTCACGCGGTTGACTCTGTCTCACCCATTCAAAATCTAACGAGCACTCAGGATTTAGAGAATATTGCAAAACAACTCACCAAAACGGAGCCAATTGTAAAGAAAGAAGAGAAAACATTTAATGATATTAAGCTCAAACCCAAAGCTGAAGGGTAAAAAACTGAGATGACAGAGGAAACCAAATAGGAATTAATCAAGAACAAACCGTTTTTGAATGAGATCAGCAAACCAAAAGCAGTTAAACTGCAGGAAAACACTGAACTTGAAGACATATTCGGCGCAAAAGGTAAAAACGAAGAGAAATAAGAACCATAAACCACCAAAACGAACTTTGGCGCAACAGCTTTACCTGCTGATAAATAAAAGGAATAAACTTCCGAATTTCCAAAGTACACTTTTGGAGCACCGTAAAATAAAACAGATAAGTCAAACGACTAGAAACCAATGGGTTTTGGAGCTAAAAACGATTAAAATGCATAAGTAGCGGTTAACACAAAGCCTACTAGCTTCAAATTTGGTAACGTTGGTTTAACAAATACTGACGATTAAAAGAATGATGCTAAAATACTTAGCAAGGAAGAATAACCACTGCCTACCTTTAAAAATACGATAGTAGATAACAAAACAATAGCTAATAACAAAATTGAGCCCAAAAATATTATTAACTAAGACGATTAAGTTATCCCGACAATAAACAATAAAGGATTAAAAGATAAAACAGAAGAAAAGCCGAAAACTGCAGAACCAAAGACCTAGCCAGAGAACAAAACTGCTAAAGTCCCGGAAGCTGAAATCATAATTCAAGACGTTGTTGCTAACTCAGTAGTAAATTAGAAGTCTGATAAATAAGAGGAGCCCAAATCCAAAACCGTTACTAAAGACAAACCCTAAGGAATGTTATTCAGCGACAAAGAAGAAGAAGATCAGGAAAAAGACGAGAAACCCCCAACTATCGAAAAACCGACTTACAATAATTTATTTGGCGACGAAGAAGAAGTAAAAGATGATAAAATTGAAGAAAAAGATACCAAATCTGAAGCTAAAACTCAATAGTTCGGATTCAACTTCGGCTCAAAGAAGAATGAGGTCATTAACACCGAGGAAATGCCCCTCCCAGCTTTTAACAAAAACAAAGCACATTTTGAACCAAATACTGAACCAGTTAAAAATAAAACGGAATTGACGGAAGACATTGAAATTAAACCGAAAATTAATATGAAACCATCACTGCTCAAAAAGAATGTCCCAGACGATTTTCAACCAGAAATAAAGAAAGAAAACTTCTCACTGATAAAAGAAGCTGAAAAGAGCGAACCAGCTCTTCCATTCATCGAAGATTACGTGAACGGGATGGACGAGATGTTGTGACGTTCTCAATTCTTTAAATGTATACATCTTTCAGTTAATTCACAAATATTACATTTACAAATATTAGAAAGAAAGAGTAAAACATTTGAAAACGAAATTAAACAGGCGAATAATGGCGGTACGTCATCTCCAAAGATATATTTACTATGAATAACTTTGTCCAGAATACCTGAAATATTGAAGAGTTCCGATAAGAGTATAAGAGTTTCAACAATATTTATATATTTCATGAATAAGTTGAAATTAATTATGCAATGGGCAGTTACGTAATATCAAGTAATATACGGAATATTTTAAGAAATAAATAATAAGCAAAATTCAGCAATATGCTAAGCAATACTAAGTATTGCAGATCCTTAGGCTCTTTAATATAACCTTACCTCACAAAAGCCAGCACGTTTTATTTATACAAATTTCCACTTCAAATGGAACACCAGCGTACGTAAAACGCTTGCTACTAAATCGAGAAAAATTTTTAAATATTCGTGAGTGAGTATTCAGGCACGATTATGAACAGTTTTGAGGATGCGCTAAACGCATATTAGCAGTTGGTAAGATCCAAGGGCTTCAAGTTTGACTGGAGACAGCTAGACAACGCCACCGGCCTAAACATCTGTTCTACTTCAAGTTACTCGTACAAATACATCATGAAGGCGTTAAAAAACTAAAAGGAGAAGTCTGAGCTTGAAACTTAAAACATTCACTGCAAAGTAATCAACAACGAACTGTATATCACTGAAATAAAAGTATGCGCTCCAGTTTGTTAGGTGCTAGAACACAATTATGAAGGCGATGAAGACGTAGATAACAGAAACGAGTTTAGCATGCAATGCGCTGAACGCGAAGCTGATATTCAAGAAATCAGCGCTATATCCTACATCTCTCCTCTCAACGACAGCGTGATGAAATTCCCGTTTGACGAAATGTATAGTTAGTATTTTGAGTGATGTAAACAACTTACTCAATTTGAGACAAAATAATAATATTATGTATGAATTGTTCAATGTGATATACAATTATCAAAATTAAATTCATTTAACCTGTTAAAGCCGATTTATAATTGAATGTACTACACTTTACTTATTTGAATGTAACTCGATTAGAAATGGAATTCTAAAATACTATCGTTATTGGTTAAAGCTAAAATTTAGAATCACAACACCTCAAATGTTCTATTCAAATGTGTGTTAGAATTTCTCGTTCAGAAGCGATTAATCGCTCTCTGAGGACACCAGCGCCGTTTAAATCACGAGCGAGACCGAAATGGTGAAGTTCGCGGCGGTCTTGACGCAGTTCGACAGGCGTTTCTTCTCAAGCACTTATTAACTAACTGAGCTTATTCTGCTTGAGCCAACTATGAATTAACTTTCGCTTTTAGACCAGGTGTTCGAGAATTTGAACAAGATATATAGGCAGATTTGATACACAATCAACATGCCCTTAAATAAAGTGCAATGGAGCCAATTTAGTCGCTCTCAGATAACTCACGTATATATAGGAATAAACACTTTGCTCCGCTCCTCAACATTAATGTGGAGAAACCAACCAAACTAAGCAGTTTCGAGTGAAAATGTGATAGATTCTCGCTAGACCCTAATAACAAAAGATTACACGTATATTGGTGATATGGTAAAGGGGTTAAAATCTGGATGTGGCTCAATCATCTACAGGGACAACTCTGTTTACAGCGGAAACTTTATAGAGGATTAATTCTCTGGACGTGGAACTTTTATCTACGAAAATGGAGCTGTTTTGAACGGTACGTTCAGCGAAGGTGAACTTGTTCACGGAACAGTTACTTTTAAAGATCAAACAAATTAAATCAGTGGTAATCTCTGGAGGCATATGTTTGGCCATAATATAGTTTAAAACTCTAAATAATAGATATAAGAGGAATAGACTGTTGACATTAAAAAAGTCTTACAAATATCGAATCTTAAGTGCAGTAAATGACAAACAAATTTCAAAAGGTAAATGACACCATATTACAAACGCAAGAAGAATTGTTGAAACGAATATAGGTTCATGAAACTAGTTAGCAGGTGATTTAATAAAAGATAAGTTCTTTAGAAGAAAATAATTAGAAACTTAATTAATATTTATCTGACATAGCGTTCATGTAGGTACCTAAAGTGCAAAAAGCAGCTGCCAACGATTCAGCACAGCGCCAATCACTTAAAAACAGCCACATAAAGGAACTTAACGAGCTCGAGGCCCAGCACCAAACTGACCTTGAAAACAGCCTCAAACTAAAACAGGTTGAAAATGTAATTGACTCGCCCGTTGACAACCTTCTGAACGAAGCCCAAAAACTACTCGACAAAACCGATTTTGACAGAAACGAGAACGTTCACGCGGTTGACTCTGTCTCACCCATTCAAGATCTAACGAGCACTCAGGATTTAGAGAAAATTGCAAAACAACTCACCAAAACGGAGCCAATTGTAAAGAAAGAAGAGAAAACATTTAATGATATTAAGTTAAAACCCAAAGCTGAAGGGCAAAAAAATGAGATGACAGAAGAAACTAAATAGGAATTAATCAAAAATAAACCGTTTTTGAATGAGATCAGCAAACCAAAAGCAGTTAAACTGCAGGAAAACACTGAACTTGAAGACATATTCGGCGCAAAAGGTAAAAACGAAGAGAAATAAGAACCATAAACCACCAAAACGAACTTTGGCGCAACAGCTTTACCTGCTGATAAATAAAAGGAATAAACTTCCGAATTTCCAAAGTACACTTTTGGAGCACCGTAAAATAAAACAGATTATCTAAAGAAGAATGAATTTTTTTCATTCAGAAAAAGAAACCAAATCTGAAACTAAAACGCAATAGTTCGGATTCAACTTCGGCTCAAAGAAGAATGAGGTCATTAACACCGAGGAAATGCCCCTCCCAGCTTTTAACAAAAACAAAGCACATTTTGAACCAAAAACTGATCCAGTTAAAAATAAAACGGAATTGACGGAAGACATTGAAATTAAACCGAAAATTAATAAACCCACACTGTTCAAAAATAATGTTCCAAACGATTTTCAACCAGAAATAAAGAAAGAAAACTTCTCGCCGATAAAAGAAGCTGAAAAGAGCGAACCAGCTCTTCCGTTCATCGATGATTACGTGAACGGGATGGACGATGTGTTGTGACGTTCTCAATTCTTTAATAGATTTTAATAGAGATTTAATATTTCTATATTTCAAATGTTATAATGGGTTCACCTTTCAGTTAATTTCATCACAATAATTACATTCAAAATTAATTAGAAAGAGTTAAACACTTTGATATAGTTAAACATTTTGAATTTTAAACAGGCGAATAATGGCGGTACAGTTATCTCCAAAGATAATTATATTTACTATTACCTTGTCTAAAATACTGAAATATTAAAGTATTCCAAAAAGACTAGATTAGATTTCAGCAATATTTATATTTTTCGTGAATAAGTAGAAATTAATTATATATTAGGACAGTTACGTAATATCAAGTAATATATGAATATTTTAAGAAATAGATTATAAGCAAAATTCAGCAATTTGCTTAGCAATATTGCAGATCCTTAAGCTCTTTCATATAACCTTACCTCACAAAAGCCAGCACGTTTTATTTATACAAATTTCCACTTCAAATGGAACACCAGCGTACGTAAAACGCTTGCTACTAAATCGAGAAAAATTTTTAAATATTCGTGAGTGAGTATTCAGGCACGATTATGAACAATTTTGAGGATGCGCTAAACGCATATTAGCAGTTGGTAAGATCCAAGGGCTTCAAGTTTGACTGGAGACAGCTAGACAACGCCACCGGCCTAAACATCTGTTCTACTTCAAGTTACTCGTACAAATACATCATGAAGGCGTTAAAAACTAAAAGGAGAAGTCTGAGCTTGAAACTAAAAACATTCACTGCAAAGTAATCAACAACGAACTGTATGTCACTGAAATAAAAGTATGCGCTCCAGTTTGTTAGGTGCTAGAACACAATTATGAAGGCGATGAAGACGTAGATAACAGAAACGAGTTTAGCATGCAATGCGCTGAACGCGAAGCTGATATTCAAGAAATCAGCGCTATATCCTACATCTCTCCTCTCAACGACAGCGTGATGAAATTCCCGTTTGACGAAATGTATAGTTAGTATTTTGAGTGATGTAAACAACTTACTCAATTTGAGACAAAATAATAATATTATGTATGAATTGTTCAATGTGATATACAATTATCAAAATTAAATTCATTTAACCTGTTAAAGCCGATTTATAATTGAATGTACTACACTTTACTTATTTGTATGAATAACTAGATTGAAATGGAATTCTAAAATACTATCGTTACTGATTAAAGCTAAAATTTGGAATCACAACACCTCAAATGTTCTATTCAAATGTGTGTTAGAATTTCTCGTTCAGAAGCGATTAATCGCTCTCTGAGGATACCAGCGCCGTTTAAATCACGAGCGAGACTGAAATGGTGAAGTTCGCGGCGGTGTTGACGCAGTTCGACAAGCGTTTCTTCTCAAGCACTTATTAACTAACTGAGCTTATTTTGCTTGAGCCAACTATGAATTAACTTTCGCTTTTAGACCAGGTGTTCGAGAATTTGAACATTTCCGCTTTGAACATTTCATCTTCCTTGAATCTGTCTCCTTTCACTCAACTCCTATAACTCCCGCAATCATTATCTCTTTCCGGTGACTTCCCGCTCTCTCGTTAGCTCGGTCAGATCCTGAGCACCTCAAATCAATTCTTCCTCTCAATTACCAAGTCCCTTCACTAGTAAACGGAGACGAACGGCCTTAAAATACAGAAGTTACAAGAAAATCTGGAGCAAACGGAACTGTGCGGCTACAAATTCGAGGACCTTCAAATTGAAACGGGTTTCGTGGTCGCAGAGTCCTTTGACGAGTTCATTCAAGAGCTTTCTGAGCACAAAAAACTGGAGGAGTTGAGTTTAAGCGGATTCTAATTTACTACCGTGTAAAAGCTCAAGATAAAAAGAATTCGGTTACCAATACTAATTGTGCAAGATGTTGAGGAAACGTATTCGCAGTTAAGAAGCCTTTTGAGTTGCTAAGAGGTGGAGGAAGTGAGCATACAAAACCTGGGCACGTTTAAATTCGAAATGGATCAACAGGTGTACAAAAGCGAGGTGCTCAGGAGCGATGTGTTCCAAGAAGTCGAAATCGGGTCGGACGATGACGGATTCATGTGAAAATAGATAATATCATAATATACTATTATAAAGGAGTATAAGAGTATTGCTCACACGTCCATCAACACCCACGGAATCAACTCGGATTTAATGAATACTTCATCAGATCTGTACTACCCGTGCTACAAACCAGACCTTATTCTGATAATTCTGCCTTATTCGTTTAACGTTTTGAGCCCGAACAAATCTTTCTTGTAAATGTCTCTTTCTTCCATCGGAATTACAACCTTATCATCACCATCGTTGAAAAATCCAAACCACGCACTCTACCAGGGAGAGATGACGCCATCATTTTCAGAACCAAATAGTACAAACTTATCTGGCTGCATGAAGTTATCTTTTAAAGTCTGATTGAAATCAACTTCGTTGTTCATGTGAGCAAGATGAGTGCCATAATCGAGATACTCGTCAAGTTTGTACGGATTACGCCAGTACCCTGCTCCAGTTATAATATCTTAGAAGACATTTGTGTATTCAATATCCTCTATAAAATTGTTGATAAAATTAGGTAACTAAATACCACCGCATAATGTCGTTTTGCCACAATAAAAGCCTCCCAAAGGAGACGATAATGTTATAAAACGCAAGACTTTAGGCATCGTTTCAGTTCTTGTTTGTAAGTATCCACGAAGTAAATAGCCGCCCTATGAAAATCCTAAAGATATAAATCCATCTTTTAAATTTGGATCGTTAACAATACACTTAGTAAGTTCCTTTACTGATAAGTATATATTCAGTATAATACTATCAGTTTGACCATTACCTACTTCACAATTTAAGACATATAAATTTGGAATTTAAGCCTATAAAATAGCCATTATTTAACTCATTTCTTCATTTCCATGTGTAATACCATGCATTAAAACTACAGGAGGTTATTTACAGAATATAGTACACAAAATATTCATATTGAAGTGATTAATTATTAATAGATATAATAACAGTAACTATATTTAGTTTTATTAACAACTTGGTATATTGTTTTAAATTATTTCTAGTATATGTAAAGAAATATAATGGTTATAAATATTATTGGATTATTTTCACATATCCATTTGAACCCAAGGAGCAAGTTACTCCTTTATGAATTTTTCATCCAGTTTTTATTTATGATGATTCATTCCAGAATTGATTCTATGAATTCTGCCTTATTCGTTTAACGTTTTGAGCCCGAACAAATCTTTCTTGTAAATGTCTCTTTCTTCCATCGGAATCACAACCTTATCATCACCATCATTATAATACCCAAACCATGTGCTTTGCCATGGTGTAATGAGTCCATCGTTATCTGATCCGAACAAAATGAACTTATCTGGCTGCATGAAATTATCTTTTAAAGTCTGATTGAAATTAACTTCGTTATTCATGTGAGCAAGATGAGTGCCATAATCGAGATACTCGTCAAGTTTGTACGGATTACGCCAGTATCCTGCTGCAGTTAATAAATTTTATATGAATTCAGTATATTCTAAATCATCTATCAATTCATTAAGAAAATGAGGAAGAGTAGGATATTCTCCGCAAGCTTAAGTGACACCACAATAAAAACCTCCTAAAGGAGAAGCAAGAGTTATAAAACGTAAGACTTTAGGCATCGTTTCTGTTCTCGTTTGCAAATAACCACGAAGCAAATAACCTCCTTGAGATAAGCCTAGAGATATGAATCCATCTTTTAAATTAGGGTCATTAACGATACATTTAGTAAGTTCTTTAACTGAAGAATAAGTATCCATAAATAGACTGTCATGCTTTCCATTTCCTACCTCACAATTTAATACATATAGATTTGGAATAACTTCTTTTAAATATTAGTCTAAGAAGTTCATAGCATCTTTATTTTCCGTAAAACCATGCATTAAAACCACAGGTGGCTACTTAGTTAGTATTATTGTTAATATAATCATATTTATATTTGATGTGAAATGATAAGTAAATTATAACTATTTGTATGATATGTGATATGATAACTCAAATGTACTAACTTTTGATTTTGGTAACATTGATTTTGATTTCGCTTTAAGACAAATTGAAAGACAAGAAGAAAAATTGAAGATTGCTGTACTATTAATGTTATGTTAAGAAGACATGTGTTATGTAGATACAAAATCAAATTACAAGTAAGAAGAAACTGGTTTTAATATACTCTAATAAATTTTTCATTAAAACATTTTTTATATGTACAATTCTATGTATACTAATATTCAAAAATATCACAAGTCATTGAATCCATTCAAACTACTAATTATAGACATCCCTAAAAGAGAATCTGTTGATTCACCTTGTACTTACTTGAGTTTTGTGTTATATGTGTCAGTACCATAAAATAACAAAGATTTAATACCGAAAATGGGGTCAATATAAATATCTTAACCAAATTCATCAATTTTGTATAATTCTCCTTCGAATACAGTCGCTAATGAGTTGTCAGATTTATCAGCGACTAAACCAGTGTTCATACCTTTAGCAAATAATCTTGTTACACATGATGGATGAACATGAAGCTTTTTATTAAACAAAAGTTCTGTTATTTTCGATGTTAATTGTTTAGAATACATCTATGATGGAACACAAATCATTAATACGGTAGCTTGATCAAATAGTGCTTTAAATTACAGATTCTCTAAAATTTATTTTAATTTCTATGTAACATCTTAATTTTCAGATTATATTTCAAGTATTTGTTTAACATTACCTGATTGGCAAACTGTAACAACTTATGATGTAATATCTATTAACAACGGTTGCATTTAAAGTGGTAACTAAAAAATATTTTAATGTTATTCGTTGTTTATTTTCACTCAGTCTTCTTTTCAACAAGTTATTTAACTTATTAACACTTTGCAATAAATTTATCTTTGCTAAAGTTTCCAGCCTTATCAAAAATAAAGTCGTCATTCAATTACATACTTAACTTTACAGTATCACCTTTTATAGTGATTTCTGGCTAATAAATAAGTCTTTTTCGGTCTAATGAAGATATAATTTTAATGCCGAATTTATTTTGCAACAGATGTCGTTCGCATCTTTCATATTTCATGTATCTGAACCACATGATGGCATACCATTAAAAAATAGCAAAAGCCACTAAATAGCTTTTCTTATTCCATTCAACTTTAAGCAAAGATGGAACGCCAATACACATGAAAGTAAAGAATATTTACAAAATCATAAGGAACAGCTTGTATCCATTTGTTCTATGGAGCTTGAAGCCCAAATCGTTATTCAAATAATCAATAAGAGTTATGTCTAAGCAACGCATGACATTGACTGTGTCACTAGGATGTATTGCTTTCCCTTCAAAAATGAACTTTCTGTTCAAAATGTCGTGAATAAGCTTCTTAAATTTATTTTCTTTGGGTTTCTTTTCGGTTTCTGTCATGAAGGTTGAGGAGTGGTATATTATCTATAATTTATGTTAACGTGTAATTTAGTAAAATATTGATAAATATCATTCAGAACCAACCTCCTTTTGTTTGCTTACTTTAGTTTTGCTGACTTTGTTACTTTTGTTCTTATATTTATCTGAGAGCTGGTGGAACGTAAACTCCTGTTTATTATTCAACTGGTTTGTTGATTGCTCCGCTGGCGATTTCGATTTCTGGCAGTGTTTCAAGTTTATTTGTGTTTACAACTTGTTCGCCAATGACTTGGAGGTACCTGATGCCGTCTATTTCGGTTTTCTTTTGTTCTTTGAATGTGAAGTCGCTGACGTAGTACGAGTTGTCGATTTGGAATCTAGGTTTTTGTGTGGATAGGATGATTCCTTCTTTGCAGATGTTTACGTGTGTTACGTCTCTTTGCATTTGTTTTCCGACGACTTTGACGGCGCTTCCGGCGAATATGCATGTGTATATTTCTCCGTCCATGCCTGCTTCTCCTCTGAGGACCATGATGTTTCCGCTTGCGTATGCTGCGTTGATGAAGACTTTGTGTTTGTATTCTACTGTTTTCATGATCAGGCTGGAGCTTGGTTTGTGCGGGGTTACGTATGTGAAGCTGAGTTTGCACGGGTTCTGCTGGCTGGTTACGATCACCTCTGTTCCCTGCAGATTGCTCGGTTTGAACACGCAGAAGCAGTTTAGGTTGTCCGAAACGATCACTTGTGCCTTATTTTGGAGTGTGTTAAACAAAACCAGTTAGCTTGCACCGTAATAATTCGTTCCGGTGTCGAAAATGAATTTGGCCAAGAAGAAATTTGTTCCGGTTTAGAATCCGAATCTGTCAACTTTCGCGTTCACGTGACCGAATTGGAACTCTCCGTTGAGGAAAACGGCAACTTTTCCGCTCGTTTTAGTCGCTGGAACGGCAATTACAACAAAGGCGTTCATTACGAAGTAGCTCATGGGCTAAAATGTAGTGGTTGGATAAGCGGTGAAAGAAGACTGGTCTGTGAATTCGGGCGTTAAATAGATTATCTCATTTTTTCTCTGCACTATTATAATGGTTTCGTCAGCTGAGAACTGAACGGGAAACGCTTGGAAATCGATGTTGGTGGTCTTCGGAACGTGCTTGCGCTATTAGTAAACAAGGGACTAATCGGACACGCGGTACACGAAGAGATTATCTTTTTCGGGCTCATAGGTAACTATCTGGAGGAAAGTGCAGAGGGGAGAGAACTCGAGGGCCTTCACATCAGCAGGGAGAGAAATCGTGCACACTGGAGATACAAGGCCGGTTTATAAACGAGAAATCTGCACAATGTGATTCTCAGTCGTGAAAGCGATCAAATCTTTCGAAGTAGTTAGCGTAGAATTCGTCGTGGTCAAATTTGAAACCAACTTTGAAGAAGTTCCGGTTATTTCGAATATGTCGGTTGACTTATTCGTGTTTGTTAAAATGTATGACATTAATAGGAGTGGATAATAATTTTTGTAATAAATTAACCGTGTAATTGAATAGGTGGAAATATATAGATATTTAAAGCAAAATAGATACTGTTTAGAGGTAGTTTATTTAGAAGCATCCAAAATCATTGCCCTTTCTTAAGTAAAACTACTAAATTAAAAATTATTAAAGCGTGATGTAATACCATTGATATTCACTTCATATATTTATCATATATATTTATGAGTTTGAAATTGATTATCCTTCTATACTAATATACAGTAGCTATATATATACTGCTTAATATATTCCACATATTTCAGAAAAACATTTTCTTGGTAAAGTCTATTGACGTCTTAGTCTCAATAACTTCGACACTAAATTATTATTTTATAGTAGTCCCTTCATAGCTGTAGTTATCATTTATTTCACAGCGTTTAAGCTTCGACTTTAATACATTTTCAGTATTCCACTGGGTGTTAGTCTTCTTTAGTGGTTGCTTTTTTAATATTTTCTTTGTAGTTCTGTACATTTTAAATTTGAAGCGAAAATTAAATATAATATTCAGTTACTCAATATTTAGTGCTAATATGATTTATGAATTATATTTGGAATTATTTAATTCAAAAATGATTTACTAAAGTTAATACAACCATATTGATACAGTTAGCTAAGCGGAACACATTTAATATGAATTCAAATTATAATTAAATATGATTTCACCACAGTGTATAAATATCACCAAGCCATGTCATAAATTGGAACCACACTTCAGCTTCGAATCCGGTAACTTTCGTGCCAAATAGGTCGACGGTGCCGTAGTCTTCAACTTCCAGTTGCAGTTTCCTCATTATTTAAGTGAATTTATCGAATAAATTGAATTGGTGCATTAAAAAGTAAGATTTGACCGCGAAAGTGAATTATTCCGTTTACTAATAAGGAAGCTCAAATTACTGGCATATGTACTCGAATCCGTCGTTGAACAGCGTTTATATAGCGTCCTTCGCCTGATTTTTTATCTTTTAATATATTTCAGGCTGAATTTGAATGTATTCGAGCAAATTCTTACTTGCGTTTTTCTGCAAAAACAGAATTGAGTTCCTATTTTCTTCAAATTCCCGAGTGAGTCGTTGAACGACGTCGATAAACGAGTCCGAATCAAGTTGTTTTATCCGCTCCAGCGTATTTTAAAACGCGTCCGAATTAAATTCAATCGCATCATTTTCATTATATTCGTTTTGTTGTTCCACTTCATTTTGTTATTCCACTTCATTTTGTTATTTAACTTGTTATTAAATAGTTTGATTTTAATGTAAATACATAATTGTTTATTTTTGTGTGTCGTTTATTTAGGGGGTAATTTGCTCGACAATTTCAGATTTGGCAAGGTTTGCGATTTCGTCCTTGTTGCTGCTGTTGAGCTCCCGGATCATTCTTATGTCCTGATTTATTGAGGGTGATTTGCGCGGCTCTTATGCTTTTTGCTTCTGCTTCTTCTCCAAATCCTCGGAGTTAAAAGTGAATAAGTCGAGATCAATCTGCCTCGATTTATCAATTACTTGAATCTTCTGTGCTGGAATCTGCTACTACTGCTGCTGCGTGGCTTAGTTGATGAGCTGCGCTTGCAAGCTGTTCTGCTCTATCTTAAAATGATTTTGCTCCTATTAAATTTATTTCTGCAATAACTCAATTTTCTCTTACTGCTCAGCTATAATTTTACGCTAACTCGAGCTCTACTTAGCTATTTCCATGTAATCCTGCTGCAAATACTCAAATTCCTGCTGCATTTGATTAAGCTTATCATTTTTTAAGACTATGGTTTCTTAAAGTTGATTTAAACTTTGAGCGTCTTTCGCAAGATTTTAAATTGTAGTTTCCTTGTCATCACATTATTTTTTCAATTGCTTAAGTTACTAACGGAGTTTTTCGTTATCATTGCTATATTCGTTAATTCGATTCATTTAATCTGTCTCAGTTTTAGCCAACGTGGTATTTTGCTGTTATAAATTGTTGATTTGTGAGCGAAGTGATTCTATTTCACGTGCTTAGTCAGAAAGAGTAATAATTAATTTTTCTTCTAGATTGTCTGGTTTGGCTGGCTATTTAGTATCTAAAGACGAAACAGTCATATGTTCAGCTTTTTATACTACATTTTGGACCATTCGTTATGGAGGCTTATTTATAATTGGTTGTTGACTGTCATATTTAGATTTTTCACGTGAACTAACTCTCACCAATTCTTCTTAAACGATTTCCAGTTAATTTTTTAGATAATAATCTGTTGATATATTGATAGCTTTTTCAACTAATCTTTGAATTTCGATAGCACCAGGGATCAAATTTAATATGCAATTGTCAAGTTTAGCTAATATATGCGATTAAATAACTTGTATATCATTTTTATTTCTTTCGTCCATATATATTTGGGGATTTATATCAGTTATTTATTATTTGATCAATTTGTATAATGATAACTACTCCATCAAAATTTGAAGTGAAAATATATTAAATCATAAAAACTCACCCCACATTTACTACATGTAATAATTTTTCTGTTAAAAATCATCATATTTTAAGACGTCGTCTAAATTCCCCCTTTTAATAATTTATAAGCCAATTACTTATTTTACTTTTTCTCTAACGTTTTCGTCCTATATTTAGTCTATTTAACTAATGTCTCCTGTAATCAGATTTGTATTTTATTA
Organism: Hexamita inflata; assembly: GCA_963988835.1. Taxonomy (NCBI): domain Eukaryota; phylum Fornicata; order Diplomonadida; family Hexamitidae; genus Hexamita; species Hexamita inflata. Next base: position 57,142 of record CAXDID010000941.1, on the reverse strand, counting down.
TTGTTCCTAAAAATTGTTCAATAATTCTTTAAACTAATTCAAAGAAGTTCTGTCGTTTATTTTATTTGTTTTATTTCTTATTATTTCAGGTTATTATTCTCCACAAACTCCAACTATATCAGCTCCACGAACATCTTCTACTCTAAATTGAGATAATATGGGTTCAAGGATTTACTCATAATACTCGGTTACCTCTCCCTATATTGAACAGCTCGAAGTAGTTTTTTCGCATTGACCACAACCTCCATTTTTTGCCCATTGAGGATTTGCGTTTTTTGCAACAACATTTAAATGCAAGATAATTCTATTGATTTATTGATTTCGTTCTTTTTGTTTTGCTTACAATTCTACCAGTAAATTGTAGATAAATTATTTAAGTTAAAGCAAAGTGGTAAGTCGAACACCAAAATTCTATGAAACTTGTAATTATTTAGATTTCTATTATTATCCACCTTAAATTGGTTTAAAAACGAGAGAATCAATTCCTAAAGAAGAATTAAAAAGTTATTAGCCTTTTATTTCCCCAAATGTTTATTACAATAAATTAAGTTACGCATGCTGTAAATCACCTACTGAGTATATGCCTATACTATTCATAACAGTTGCTGTTTCTTATCCTATACCTGGTAAAAAATCAACTGTTTTGTGTTTGATTAACTCAATAAATTATTCTTTTCCGATATGAATTTGGCCATTTGGTTTTCCCAATTTTGTTGCTATTCTAGCTTGAATTAAAGACGAACCTAATCCTATGGACGTTATTAAGCCAGTAGATCTTTTTATTTTAGCTTTTAATTCAGTCATAAACTCTTCTTTATTAGAAATTAACCCAGATAATTTAATATAGCATTCATCGCAGCTTACAGGCATAATTTAACTACTAATATCTAGTAAATTTTAATAGAACCTTTTTGATTATTCAGAATACACTTAAAAATCATATTTTAGTATTACTAGTTCTTTACACTTTTCTTGAGCTGTTCTAAGCCACATTCCGTTTCTAATTCCATAAGATCTAGCTACATAGTTACATGATGCAATGTCTGCAGTTGAATTCTAGCCAGTATTTGAGCTTGAACATACACATAGTGGTAGGGATTGATATAAAAGTTATTATTATGCTGACAATGCACTATAAGAAGCTTAAACAAAGAAGCAGTCAATATCTATGTGCATAAATAAAGGAGCGGCTGTATCATTCGGTTTTGGACCTTAAGGTGGATTTTGGATTAAAAATTACTAAGCTTCGACTTTCCATTATGATAAATGGTGAAGTCGCGATTACTCATGATATTCGCGCACATTTATCTTGTCATGCGTTTTAACAGGGCTGTTCTAAATATATTGGAGTTATGTGGGCGATGACTTTTAGGAATCTGTGTTTTATACATTTTAAATTACTTCTCCGTAGTCTATTTGCGCTATTTCATTTAATTAGTATATTTTAATTTATTATTCTAAATTTTGTAATTTTTACTGTATTCGTTCAGAATCCGGGTCAAGTACTACTGGCTCCACCACATAATTAAAATTAATTTATGACATTCTAAACTCTGGTGAGGGTTCTTAAGCTTACGTTTGTTACGTTTGTTATGTTTATTAAGTTTATTCTAATAAGAGTTGTGGCAAAATGAATTCAGTTGTGTCTAGTAACGTTTTGTGTTCAACACAGCTTAGAATATATTTTGGCAACAAAACCGGGATTGTTTTTTTAGAATATTAAATAAACTTGCTTGCTGATAAGTTTTAACATATTATGTGTGTTACTCCGGGCATGTATTGAAAAACAACCTTTCCACCGTGAGTGCCAATGAGTTGACGTAGATAATTAGCACTGGGCTCCAATCTTCCATTCAACATAATCACACAGTCCTTAAATAAGTCGTCAATTTTTTATTAATTTAGTTATTCGTCTAGCTTATCTTGTTTCTTATGTCTATAATCAACATATGAATTTCCACGAGGATCCTCAGGCCGTTTCTCATAAGTATTTGCAGCTTTTATTCTATACATATGTAAAGTGGTAAAATAAAGATTTCTATATATTTTATTAAACAATAAGTTTAATAAAATCTCACACCATGTTTGCTTCAAAAAATTATGAACGAATGTTATAAACTTTATCGTGAACGCAATTTTAATCAATGCGTTGAACTATTAGTATAAGTTGAATAATAGGGTGCTACTTGCGATATGCTAGTTCTGCACGGTCTTTGTGAACGTTAACTATTCAGAATTACCGATTCATTAGTACAATTTAAACGTGCTTAAGAACTTAGCCCCTTGGATATTCGTCCAAAAATAGAATTAGCGCGTTCTTTATATTTAACTGGTTAATTTGAGGAATGTTTAGAATATACCTTGTTAACTATGGAGCAAGAGTTGGCAGCGTCAACATCTATTCACGCTTTATATTGGCTTAGAGGCTGTTGTTTAGAACGCCTTGGTCATCTATAAGAGTCATTATCACCGCTGTTTCGTGCATATGAACTATTTCCTAATTTTTCAACAAAACAACGAATCGCGTCAATCTAACATGAGTTAGGGTGTAATCCTGATTGTGTTGAAACTTTATAAGACGTTCTTTAATTTTCTCCGCAAAATGCAGAAGTGTTAGTCAAATTGGGATCTATTCTGTTTGAAGAAAACTTATTCGACCAAGCTTTCGATGCGTTTTCCAGAGCCGTGTTTGTAGCTTCTAAACAATTGTAGCAGAAAACTTCTCAACTTCATCAAGTTCATTAAAAGGCGTTTTTCGGGCTTGGCTGTTTATTATAAGGTGATGAATTGCAAGCTAGCTTGTAAAAATACCGCGTAGTCGGCTCTCAACTGAATGCTGGACTCTGGCATAATCTTTCAGATTTGTTTTTGTAAATGAATAGAATTTAGGCTGCGGTTGTTTGTGCTCGTAGAGCATTTTAATTATAAAACAGCTAAGAAATGCGTTACTAACTTGGACTATGTTATGTTCGTGGAAAAGATTACCTAAGAGGCTTTCACGTTTTATCATTCTTTTCTAGTTCAAAAGATACAGAGCCTAGATGGTTACTCGGAATTTGTGCTGCTAAATTAAAAGAAGTCAAAGTAGCTTATAGCTGTTTGTTATATGCGGCGGAAGCTTCATTTTCTGCAGCAGTATGTGGATTACAACTAGCAGCAGAATAAAGAGACTTTGAGATGTGTAGTAAGTTTTCAAAATTTTTAAAACAAAATGAGCCTGAAAATGATAATGTGAAAAAATAAGCAAAAGAATTGGTGAAATGGGTTAAATCATAAATAAAAGGAGAGGAAGAAGTTGTTGAAGAGTAGTAAATTGATGAATAGAATATATAATCTGAGTAAAAATAAACAGAACCAGTGCAAAACACAACTAAAACAAAAAATGTTGAAAAGGAAACAATAAATAGGGAATAAGTGGATTAAGAAGAAAATGAAGAAGTTTGTGAAGAAGAATACTTTGAGGGAAGCGATTAATTTTAGCGTTCTTAAGAATATGTTCACCCAGAATACTAAGAAGAACCTCAAAACTCTAAACCATAGGTGAAATACTCAAATGACGTAAGAGATCAAATAATGGAAGAAATGAAAAAAGATGGATCATACGAATAAGAGTAGCTTGAGTTATTTGAGTAAGCTAAGCGCGAGAAGATAAATGAGGATTAGCTTCTTCAAAATATTGAAGAGCTACAGCAACAAACTAACAATAACGCAGATGATGCCAGAAAATAAATAGAAAAGGTGTTGTTATGAGATAAATGTCTTGTTATCATATTATAATTTAACCACTTCATTTTTTGCAAATGAATCCATATCGTCATTTATTATTATAATTATACAAATTAACTGGAGATTCCTTCAAAACGGAAAGACGTCAGGAAGTATAACAATTTCACAATGAATTAATAACTGTGATATAGCAAATGCAAAATTCGAATAAATATGATTAGTCAGTTGTAAATAAGAAGCTGAATAAGTTAATTGAGATTTCGCAAGATTATAAGTAATTTTACAATTCCTCATTGCTAGAATTTGTTGAGAGTATGGAAATATACGGGCTTGAGCAGTATCCGTATTCTTAGCAATAAATTAAGTCATCATCTACTTGGTAGGAGTTAACGCCGATAAAATAAGAGGTAACGATGCAGGTAAGACCAACGCAGAGATCGCGTGCGTCTGCGCTGAAGAGAAGCCGGGACGATTCCGTTTCCTTGCAGCCAGTGAGTTAAACTGTGTATCAAATGAACAACTCGCAGACCTTGAAGCTCTCCTTGCAGGAAAACGAGCTTAAGCCAACTAAAGTCACTCCAGTGCAAGCTTCAATATCTCCAGTTTAAGCCCCCGTTCTCCGGAGCTCCAGTCTTCCCAAATCCGAGCCTGTTTAAAGTTAAATTAAGAAACCATAAATTTAGTAACCATTTTAAGATGAAAGTAACATTTACGCTCAACAAATTCAACAGTAAAACGTTCAGATAAATCAACTGACCATTTAACTGAATTAAACGTCACAACAAGTTGAATATCTCACCAAACAACTTCAATCCGTTCAAAACGAACTCGAATGCGTTAAAGAACTGATTCAAACGAATTAGCAACCACTCCAAATAAAAACAGTTCCAGTTGTAAAAGACTCTTTGAACGTAAAAGAACTCACTCCACAAAATTTACTTAAATAAGAACCGCATGTTAAATAAGATTTTTAAATAAAAGATTTTCAAATCAAAGAACTTTATAAATAAGAAAATTAATAAAAAGTTGAAAACAATAATATGATGCAAAATAATAATGCGAATTAACAGGATGAGGTTCAGATACTGTCAGCGAGTAAGTGCTCAGACACGCAAAAAGAAAACAAGCCACGAAAAATAACACTCAAAAAGAAGGAGACACAAGTGGTAGAGTCGAAATTCAAACTCAAAGTGCCTGAAAAACACGTTTACGACCTTTAACAACTACTACAACAAGAATTCCACACTGCACAGCAATTCATCGCTCTATTCAACCAAAAAGTGCAAAAAGACAGCATTCTAGAAGGCACATTCGCATTCGTAGTTAAAAACACAAATGAAAATCATAGTGACGTAGAAAAACTAAACAACAGAATACTCAACAATATTCAAGAAATCTGCATCAAATTGCAAATTCCTTTCCTGCAATCAGATATATTCATAAAATGCTTCAAAAGATACTTACTAGTGCAAAATATTAGCTAACTGAAAATTATATCTGACGCTATCGGGGTAAAAGAGCTAGAAAGATCAGTATTTGTACGTGAAATGTGTGATTATGTACGTAAAGAATGGATTGAATGGTGATCAGAGTGAATATAAAATAATTAAACTTTTGTATAAGAGTAAATACAATATTAAACATAAATAGAACTATAATCACCAAAACCACCCAATATTATTAAGTTTGTCTTCACAAACATCCCAAACAGGGTCCACTTTACGAAGATTATTATTGCATTAACTCAACCAACTTAGACAAAAATGTGTGTGCCATAAATCTGATTCGTTTCCTTTCCTCTCAGCAAACCCTCCATCACAATCGTAGCAAGAAGTAATAAATGAAATTAATTGATCTTCAACAACTTTAGAAGACTTACCTAATATTCTAAGAGTTTGTGCACACCATTAACTATAACAACTGTCAGGAAGTTTATCTGGCCTCCCAGCAAATCCTTCTTTTTGTAACATTTTAATTGATAAAACTACTTAATTACTTATCTTTTTCAAATTAAATTAATGAAAAGATCCTATTTATCGTTCAATTAATGCCATAGATCCTATACATACATAAGTATTAGCTGCGTGATGTTCCTACATTATATCAGCACCAAATTATCCATGAAAATAACATGATTCAAGATATGAGTTGATTTTAAGCAAGATAACACTATCTATTTCCAACTTATATACAGAACATAGCAAAGATAATACTGAAACTGCAGAAAACACGAATCTAGTATCAACTTCATGAAATATATGGTCGCCAATAACAGAACCATCAGCTTGTATGTATTTATATATTTGATTATTAATTTAATCCGCCATTTGTGAAGTTATAACATCAGTCAATAACCCAAGCGTTAGCAATAATTGAAAGCAATAATATACATTATTAATATGTATATCTCCTTGTGGGTATGATGAAAAATTACCTTCTATATAACATTAATTAACAAATACCACTATTTATTCTTTAGTAAATGGAAAACGATTAAGAGCTCCTAATGTATCCAATGAAGCAGCTAGTAAATGTAAATTGTGCATTTTCATACACTAATATATCGTATCACATTGTTGTTTTTCTAATAAGTTGTCATCGCAATATTTTATTAGTTGTTGGATTTATTGTGTATTCATTTTTCAACTGTAGAAGTGGTTAATTTTAATAATTATATAAAAGAAATATAATTTTGTTTTTAACACTTCTTTTAATGAATTTGGGAGATTTATCAAAAGTTTATCAAACAGATATATATGATATATCGCCCGTTACTGTAAATTAAATAAATTAGAATTAATAAGATTTATCAATGAAACTGCAGGAAATCTACAATAAGAAAGCAATAAACACCGGTATATCAAAATGTCAAAACGGAATTGAAACATCGAAACAAAATAAACTCGGTATATATAAGTAAATATATAGCAAATCAACATAATGTGACGAGCCCGTGTAATGCGCTCAAGCATAATCCACTGAGCTTTAGCTATAAATAATTGAGCATTAAAGCGAAATTTAGGATTACAAAATATTGGTGCAGTAATTACAGAATGAAATAACAACGGTCAAGCAGCAAAAAGTTATTCTGTAGTAATCCTATTAATAACAGCAAAAATCAATAAATAATGAAGTTAAGCCAGATTCAGTCATCATTCCCAGACAGGACTTAATAAACCTGACCAAGGACCAAGCTGTGCACAAGAAGCAAATAATAGATTTACAAAAGCAAGTAAAATCTCTTGAGCAGTAATTATCTTTAGAAGTTAACAAATAAGAAATTATCAAGATTGAATTGAGCAAGAAAAAGGAGCTTTAGCTCACCACTTCAAATTATTGTGAATATACTCCTCAATCAACAAACTAATTTGTTTAAACGGAAGATTGCTTCACAGATTTAATGAATCAAATAAAAGATTCGGAAAAAACAATTAGCGAAGGAAAATAAACGATTTCGAATCAAAACGAGTAATTAAAACAAATGAACGAAACAGTCAAACAAAAAGATACTGAAATAATTTCACTCTAATCTCAAGTAACTAAATCAAAAGATGAACTTACAATAAGCACTCACATCAAAAATCAACTTGAAAATGATATTCAAAATTTGAAATAAACATTTGGAGCGGTGAAAAAATAACATCAGAAAGAAGTTGAAAAACTCTCTAACTCAGAAAGAAATTTATTCAGCTAGAATGAGAAACTCAAAACAGAACTGAAAGGCATTCAAATACAATGCAGTAAAGCCACTAATGAACGCAACGCATTAGAAAAAGAACTTCAAGCAACTAAATAAGTGCTAAACGACACTCTAAATACAAACAAATAACAAAAACAACAAATTGAAACGCAAACTCTAAAAATTGAGGAAGTGGAAAATAACATCAAATAAAAACAAATCGAAAATAAATATTTAATTGAATAAAAAGAACTATTCACCAAAGAAAATATAACGTTGAAAGACCTAAAATAAACACATGAAACTAAAATAAAAGAACTAACTCACTCAAATCACCACTAAAAATGTTAAATAGAATGCTTACAACACCAAACGAAACTACTAACTGATGAAAACACAACTCTTCAATAAGAATAGCAAAACATTATTACTGTTTATAATACACTACAAGATGAACTTTTGAGTTAAAAAGATGAAAAAATAAAACTACTCTAAGCACAACTTTAAGGAAAAGAATAAGAAATTGTTCTTATCGAAGAATTTTATAAGCAAAATGAAATGACTTTGAAAGCGTAAAAGGATCAAATAGTAGAAAACGAAGAAATAGATTAATATTAAAATATTGTAACACAATGTTAACTGCAATCATAACAGTAGTAAGAATAACAAAATAATCTTCTTAGCGTCATTTTATAAGAAGTAAGAAGTATTAAAACAAATAGAAGTTAACTTGATCTAAATACATTGACAAATTCGTAATACTAATTAGAAAGCGAGCAGTAAATATTATAACTTTTTGATAGTTAAATTGAACGACAGCATGTTAATATATTAAAGTAAAGTACAAACACTGTAAAGTTCAATGAATTAAGTAATGTTGAATACACCGATGATTAAAAATTAGAGTGAGTATTAAATAATCAGCTATATTTCGAGATATATTTCTATTTTTAAACCACTCCAAATTTCACAATGGAAGATCCATTAACTAAACTTAACAATGAATTGAAAATGCTTGACTCATAACTAAAGCTTAAAGTAGAACCAGAACTTAATCTAACTACTAAATCCAGAGTATTGCCATCTCAATTACTGAGTAATGTGTAATAAAAACAAATTTCAACTTTTGATTTAGAGTATTAGTTGGATGAACTAAAAGTAGTTAAAGAATAAAACTAGTTATTGTAACATGAGCTTTAGTAAAAATAGGCTCTTACTGAAGAAGTGTAAAAACTAAGAATCTAACTTACAACATAAATAGCAAAAATTTAATAGAAAGAAGTGTTACTCAATCAAAAATACTAAGAAAAGGTAGAGTAAAAACTTGCACAATTAGATCTAGAAAAAGTTACTTTTATTCAAGATGTTCTTACTCAACTGTAACCACATTTTAAATCTTAATTGGAATAAGATTCGTACATAGAAACTATTGCAACAGAATTACGAGTGTACTAGCAAAAGGAAGAAAAGATAAAGTAATTTAACTCAGAATTAATAGAAAAACTCGAATAATTTAAGCAAGAAATTGTTAAACAGAGGTAAATCAATACAGAGTTGTAAACTGAAATAATAGCTTCAAACGATTAAAAAATTAAGCTTCAGTAAGAAATTAACGAATCTCAAATACAAATTAATGATTTACGCAGTTAGTTGGAAGAATCTGAAAAAAATGCGTTGTTTAAAAATAATCAGTCGGTGTCAACATCTCATTAACTTGAGGAACATGTATAACAACTTTAAACCGAATTAGCACAACAAAAGTCCGTTAACGATTAACTACTCTAAGCTGTGAAGCAGAATCAATCCCTTCAACCACTTAACCAATAATAAATATAAATAATTCCAGAGTCTACGCAGTACTTCATCGATTATTTGATTTACGCTCTTAATTTAGCCTATCAGTAAATTATTGCTCTTCAATTTGACAAAAATCTTCTTAAGCAATTAAATGCAAATGCTCAGTAAGACCAGGACGCCGTTCGTCACTTCATTAATAAACCAAATAGAACGACAACGAACTAAAAGCTGAGGCGTATTAAAATCGCGATTATTTTCTTCATCAGGCTCAAGCGGATACCAACCGGTCAGAGGACGCGCAGCTTCAACTAAAAACTCATTGTTCCTCAAACGCGTACTCTGAAGAAGTTCAACTACTAAATACCAAAAACGTACTTGCAATTCGAGTCCTATTTAGATTAGTACACTCACAGCCAGTTAACAGCTCAAAACAACGCATTTTAAGTTCGCTTCAAAACGAACACTTCCCATTAAGAGCTAAATAATCTGTTCTTCGCGCTCAAAAACTCAAATACTGAGCAGGAAAAAACGCTAAAAACACTCTCAATCACCAACAACAACCAACAATAAGAGCTAAACAACCACAAAAACGCGCTCATTGAGGCGAATACGAAGCTGAAACTGTTCCAAAACTCGGTTCCAATGGATAAATTCCAGTAAATAGTCAACGAAAACGACATTCTGAACCACAATCTGATAGAAATAATCCAGAAAATGGAGAAATTCGACGAGGAAAACAGGTTCTTGCACGGAGAAAATCAGAGGCTCACACTTGTAAACGACCAGAACATAAAATTCGCCGAAGAACTGGTTGGGTAGAGGAAAAAATACGGTGACCTGGTTGGCCAGTACAACGCGCTCAAAAGAGATTTCGACCAACAAATGAACAGACTTGGCCTCACACTCTAATCATCGTTCCAAAACGAAAAACCGGAACAACATACTGAGAAAGAGAAAAGCTAAAATCAAGTGCTGTAAGAATAAAATATAAGCAACTATATAAATACAAGAGATACACAGAGCCTAAAAAGGTAACAATAAGACGAAGTTGACTTACTATAATCGTTACGCACGAAATACATGAGCAGCTCAATATATGGTTATTAAAACCAATCAAAATATGCCACAACTATTCACAGCCTGAACGCTAACGTGGAATACTCTAATGACCCGTTAGGATATGGATAAAGAATTCACGAACTCTTGGACTTTAAATGAATGAAGATATGTAAATATTATTACTAAATAGTATAATAGATATATGGTTAGCATAATAGGTTTTCAAATCACTCAAGACCATTAACTTAAATTCTTTAAATTCTTTCTAATTTTTGCTTTTAATTTTATAACTATTAGTTTTCAAATTATAATTCTGCAACACGATCTTTAAGATTATTGATACTCATTTTTAAGTCATCTTCTACAAATGAATTGTCACGTTTCAGCTTAGCTTATTGATTTATTTATTGTTTTAATTGATTTTCAGTTTCTAACTTTTTGGAAGAAACCTCTTAGATTTTTTCTGTTAATACTTATGTTTAGAGTTATAACTCGGATTTTAACTATTCTAACATGTGTATTTTGACATCTTTTTCGCTGCAAATATAACATTTTTAGTTTTGAACTGGTGATTGGTTCATTAATTCAGTTATTTGCGCTTCTAGTTCAAATATTTGCTTTTATTGCTTTTTAATGATCATGTCTTATTGTTCTTGAGTTCTGATCAATGAAATTTCCTTGTCTTTAAAACTCTTTTGCATCATAGAAGATTTTTCCATGTATTAGTCTTGCGATCTGCTATTTGTTAAGTTATTCACAGTCTTAGCAAGTTCTTCATCAAATTTCTTGTTTTCGTTTTGTAAAACTCCAACGTGGAACTCTAAGGCTTAGATTTTTTCAAGGTGTGAGTTGATTTGCTTATTCATGTTTTCAGCTAAACCTTACAAATCCTTGTTTTCAAATTCTAGTTCTTAGATTTGCTGTTCGTGCTTTGTTTTCAAATCTCCCAGTTACTGAGATTGATTGAAGTAGTTTTTGGCATCTTACTTTGCTTGGTTCATCTCACTTGTGAGTTGTTGTATTTGGTGTTCTAAAACAAATTTGCTCTTGTCAAATTCGTTGTGAATATCATCAATTTGTTTTTGTTTTTATTGTAATTACTAAAATTGCATTTCTTTCAGATTTTACACTTCAATTGTATCAAGTTGACGTTAAGCGCCTAATTACTCAAGAGAATGTTTAAGTTGCGACACGAGTTCATTGAGTTACTCGGTTTTGCTTTAACTATCAGAAATTTAACGCTCTAAGCCGGAAATGTCAGAAAGTTGGTGTTTGATTGTTTAATTTAATTAGGATATCTCTTATTTTTGTTCTGAAGTAACAGACCTTTCTTGGTTGTATTCATCCATCACTGCTTTAAGTTGAGAGTCAATGAGTTCCTTGTACTGCTGATGTTATATTTCTTTCATGTCTAAGATTTTCTGTAGTTGCAATAATTCGTTTTATGACTTATATTGCTCAGCGTGTGCTTCATTTATTTCAGCGTTTAACTTGTTGATCTGCTCGACTTTGAGGTTAAGTTCGTTTCTTTGGTCATTGTTCTTGTTTTGTAATTGATCAATCATTAAGTTAAGTGTTTGCTTGGTTTCCAAGTAGCTTCTTATTTACTCATTAAGAGAGTTAATTTAGTGGTGCAGCTCGTGATTCTCAGCGCATACTTCAGTGTTAACTTCTTCTTGTGCTTCTATTTAAGCTAAAAGTTGACCAATGATTTGTATTTCATCGTCTGAGTGCAGAATAATCTCTTCAACATTGGTTTCAACGCTATGTGTGTGCTCTTCCTCCTTTTGCAAAATGAGTTCATATTGTTCCTCCTCTTCAATTACTTGTTATTCGAGTTTATTGTTAATTATTTCTGGTCTGAGATTAGTCAGTAAGTTCTGGATCGTTTCCTTTTGTTTTTGGATTTGTTTACTCTGTTCGAGTTGGAAGTATTTTTGTTCGGCCAGTTTCTGGTTGACGAAGTTTATTTCCTCTTCTTTTTCAGCTAATGCTGCTTGGTGCTGGTTTTTGAGGTGGAGTATGAGCTGTTTGTTGTCGTTTATGTACTTATCGAGGGTTTGAATTACAGCTCTCTGCTTATTCAGCTCAGATTGCTGTGTTTTTGAAAGCATATTCAGTTCAGCGTTAAGAGTTTGAGATTCTTGCAATTGGGACTGAATCTGCTTGGTGAGCTGCATCTGTCCTTGGAATTGCAACTGCAAATCTCTGAACTACTCTGTTGGAATCGAATTTTGCATTTATGACCTAAGTTATTCAATTTAAATTTCATTTTCAGCATTTTTCTCGGATAAATAATAATCTCGGCTAAATACTGCTCACGCGACTGCAAACCATTAAGCTTCTGAGTCATTTGAGCTTGCTCACAGATATACTGCGTTATCTCTTCCTTATACTTAGCTATTTAGCCTTAGTGCGTATCACAGTTTTTGAGAATTTCAATATCAAGCTGTCTTATTTTCTTGATGAATTGATTTGCTTATTCGTCATTTTGTGATTTTAACTATGCAATTTGTTGATCTTTATCCTGCATCATGTTGTAAAGCTATTTTTCATATTGTTGCTCAAGAGTTCTCAATTCATTAAGTTCCACAGGAGCTTGTTTAGCTTCGCCTTACTTATATTTTTGAGGATTAGAAGCGAGTTATTCTTCCAGCTAAAATATTTTTGATAACATGCTGTTCACACTCTTCTGTAAGTTTTTGTTTTGTTGAGTAGTAAACTCCAATTGTTAACGCAAACTGCGATCACTGCTTGTCATAGTATCAATATTTTTAGTTTAACTATTTGGTGAGCCAAAAACTGACTGATGTGGTTTCCAAAGCGAGTCAGTTTTATTTTAAGCTCTCATTCGTATATCGCTCAAATCCGACATTGTTTGATGTGGAAAACTGTTTAAGATAAGTGATATTATTAATTATACACACTAATTAAGAAATTAAACAAGTAAATAAATGTTTTAAAGCGCAGTGAAATATTAAGTAATTATGACCGCAAACTATGTCTATACCGTCTTTTTCTATGATCTCGTCATTCCTCTCAAATCAAGATCAATAAGAAATGACATATGAAATAACAGAGATAGGATATCGGTGGGAATACGTTATTTGTATGATATACTTCTTATTGCATTGGTTTAGATATCAACGTATTATAACTAACTAATTATGTTTCTTTTTGAAGGTTTGCAATCGATCCAATCAGTATCAACATCAAATGATGAAAATTAATAACTTAATAATATATAATTAACTTAATTTATTCACACACCTCCTATATAATGAAAACACATACGCATCATCATCCATTTGCGCCAGTTATACCTGATAAATCAATTAAATATTGGTTGTATTGGTTATTTTCGCTAGGATTATCGCCTATAATTATTCCTATACGTTTACTATCACTCATATTAGCACTATTATGTAATAGTTTAGGACTTGATATTTTACTTATTTGTTAAGATACATCTTAGCCGTTCAGTCCTTGGAGATTAAAAATAATACGCAAATTTCAAATTTTTATAGCTAGAATAGTATCATTTGGCTTTGGAATATTAATTATTGAACGAGAGAAGAAACTCAAACCTACACAAAAAGCAAATGTTCTTATATCAAATCACGGATCAATTTTAGATGGATTAATTCTTTGTTGTAAAGGCTTCACTTCATTTGTAACTCGTAAAAAAATTAGAAAGATTCCAATATTATCAACGTATATTGATTCATGTTAGTGTGTATATAAACCAAACAACGATGCGGGTACTATAAAACTTATTACTGAGCGAATAGTCGAATAAAATGGATATCCTTTGTTAACAATTTTCCCAGAAGGTACTATTGAAAATTCGACAGCAATTATACCTTTTAAACTTCACGCATTTAATCCCATGAAGCCAGTGTCAATGGTTTGTATCTAATTTGATTAATCGTATATGAATATTTCTAATTATGATCGAATCGGTTTCCTTAAAATATTATTTGGACTGTATACAATAGTGAGAATGGAATACTTGGGTGAATTAACTCCATTTGATGGTGAAGATGCTTAAGACTTTGCAAATAGGGCTAGAGATTTGTACAGTTAAAAATTTGGGTTTGAAAAAGTTGATTGTACCACAAAAGATAATTAGTATTTCACGGGTAAAATAAAAGATTATGAATTGACATCATACTATTATAAAACATAATTTGGTCCAGAAGTAACTAGAAAGAATGGTTATGTAGTTAGTTTAAAAAAGCTTAAAATGTCACAGTGAGCTCCATTTAAATAAATTATAATATTTAATCAATTCAATCATTGCATCATTTCCATCATTTTAGCTTGGTCAGCGTCAGCTACATCTAAAAATATATCAGAAGAAATAGTTGGGAATTTAAGTCTACAATATTTAGTTAAATACTTCGCAACTGCTGCTATTCCTTTGTTTTAGACTTTTTTGATTAAATTATTGACATACTTAGCAACTTCAGGAACATCTAATTTATTTACATCAATAGTAGTTGGATTCCAAAGCTTGATTATATCTTTGGTTTGAGTTTCAGTTGTAATTGCTATCAATACACAAATCCATATTAAACATTTTTCTTTCTTTGTATCTTCATCACTTACATATTTTAATATAGTTTCCTCTAATTATTCAATATCTAAAATTTTGAAGAAATTTTATTAACTAATTTTAGTTGCAATTTTAAATGTGTTTTCAATAACTTAATAATAATATAATCTAGAATTGTTGTCAAATATTGAGAAATATCTTGTATCGATTTCTCCAGCTGAAACATCAATAGTAAAATCTTTTATTGTTAGCGCCATTTGTTAACAATCCATCAATTGTATAGTAGTATCCGGGTTAAAGAAATCGAAATCATAATCTTCAGAATATACTAATTCTTCATTAACTTATATAAATACTTAATCCTTTATTAATGTCATAACTAGACTTTACTCATCTTTGTTATCTAATAAAACTTCATGTTTATCACTAATAATAAGTTTATATTAATTTTATCTGGACATTTTTATTGAAAAATCTTTTCTTTTAGACACAATTTTAAATATTAATAATGTTCCTACTAAATCTAGTTATGTTATATCTATTTTTAATTTTATTGTATCGAATTAATTAGTATCTATCAGAAAGTCACGCTTTGATCCTTACTTTAAATAAAATCGAGTTTCTGTATCATTAGGTGTATACGTTTAACAAAACGCTTTTCCAAAGTCTTACATAATACCTTAATAGTATTTATCATTAAATAATCCATATATTTTTTCTACTAGCTTTGGAGAAAATGGTTTATTTTTAATTAATTAAGTGAATATTTCAGTGTTATCATAATTATTATTGGCCATTATTTATAGAAGCACGTGTGGGTTTATATTTTACAATCTTTCTATAATTTTTATATCCATTGACATTTATTTTATTGTTATGTTCATTTTAAAAGATAAGAAATGGATGAAGGGAATAAATTTCTTCGATATACTCATAACTTTATTGATTATAGTTTATATTTCTTCAGGAGATGATTGTTTTATGAATTGGTCAACGATAGCGATTACTTCTTCATTGCTCAAATAGCTCCAAGCTGTAAAATAGATTAATGCTGATTCATTAACGACAGGAAACTTTTAGATGCAATTTGCGACTACTAATCTAGGTGGCACGTCGTATAGTCCTTTGTATATTTATGGGTTGGTTTGGTCAAAGTTTTCATCGTTTATAATAGCGCTTGCATATACATATGGGTCTGGGTCTCCGTCAACGATTTATTTGCAGAGGTAATTGAGTAGGATGTCTGCGCATCCTGCGTTGATTATTTGGTCGAATGTGCGTTGGCATTCTTTGACTCTTTTTTCTGACAGGTAGTATTCTACTGCTTCTAGTCTTCCGCTGCTGTTGAGTGCTTATTCTAGTATGATTTGTGCGTCTTCTGCCAGGTTGTATTGGATTGATAGATGCAGTAGTTCGCACTGTGAGAATATTTCAATTTGTTTTTCTGCTTTGTTAACCACTTTGTTGCTCAGGACTTCGATTTGGGTGAGTCCTTGTGCGATTTCTACCATTTAGTGCAGGCAAATGGGTTCAACAGAAGCCAGGAACGTTTATTTCACCGTGCGGTCGCACCTGCACTGGTACGTTCTGCATTTTTCGGTGTATTAATAAATTGACTGACCAAAATGAAGTTTTACAACCGGGTCTTGAACACTTATTTTTGAAATGAACCTGTTCAGCATTACCCCTCCCTGAGAAATGAACTGTTGAGTTGAGTAAACGATCGTTTGCTCGGCCAGGGAACGGAGCAATTTCAGACCGTTTATGTCATTTTAAAGGGAGTTTAGGAACTCAGTAAATAATTCTGCTTTGAAATTGATGATAATTGTCGAGGAGAGGACGTTAAAAACAGAGGCTACGGCTGAAATGTACACCTGGGATATCTGCTTGCTCAGTTTTTCAACGGCCGGGAAGGACACGGCTAATAATTGTTTTACGAGCGCGGTGGCCTTCGCGAAGTCTACTTTGTCCTTTTCAGCTGCTAAGAGCAAATAAGTGATCCAGAGGAAATTCACGTTCAACTGATTCAAATCCAAACCGAACTCGGCACCCGGAATGTACTTGGTTATGAAAGACAGCATTTACTAGTGAAAAGAAGGCTTCAACCCGAAAAACTCCTTGTCGGGAACCTAGTTTTGCAAACACTGGATCACAAACAGCAAATACTCGTCACAGTCAAGCGGAATCTTGCAATCGGTAAAACTCTGACTCTCTTTCGTCGAAAGAGCCAAAGCCGGCTTCACCACCAATACATGAGATAGAATTCGCAATAACTGAAGCTTGTCCGGTAACTCAGTGCCGTCACTCATAATCGCACTTATTAAAAAGTAATCGAGCGTGTTGTTTGGTATTTCAACCTTGTCCATATTTCTTTTAAACAACTCTCTGATAATGAAAACGGAATCCGAGCGAGTTAAAAATATTAGTTATAATTTTTGCATTGCAAGTTGTTTCTGAGCTGGAGCAAAAAATTTGTTGGAAACTATTAAAAGTGCAGCTATTAGATACAATTTGAGCGCAGTTCTTAGATCTTCATCTAGAATATCGTAGTCCTAGAACTTTCCATCTTTAACAGCCATCATTAACTTATTTGGAAGGAAGTTAGCGAAGGTTGTATTACTTACCATAATCTAATTTTGTTTATTACTTGGATAATCTTCTTCAAAATTATGAATTCCCATTTCCTACCTGGTTTTTTCTATTATCTATGAGTTTTATATAGAAATCATTTAATTAGCCACAAAAAGAAGATGATAATTGTTCCAAACCAATGGGTTTAAATGAGATATATCAGTATTAATTTCAAATTAATCTGTAAATATCATTGCAATCAGTTCTTTAAAAGTACCAGACATCGATTCAAACGTCTATACATTAACTTCACCGTCAATAAGTTTTTTAGAAGCTTGAATGAAAACTTTTGCCTTGTTTTTCATATGTGAAGTGAAATAGGGCAAATATTAAGTTATAATAATTAAAAGAACTAAATATAACTTCGTGTAACTTTTCAAAAAGTCTCTAAATTAACAATATCACTAGCTCACGTTCAAGTCTTTATTATTAGTTTCAATAGTTAGTGGTTAGTTCAACTCAATACCCAATATGACATTTTTCTGAGCAAAATCACGAATTAGCTTTCAGTTTCTTTTTTTAAGATCAATGTAAAATCTAAAAAATTTTTAATATAATAATGTCTTCTTTATGATAAAGCTAACTTACTTGATTTACATGTATCATGATAATCGCAAGCAATTAGTAATATTCTATCCCAATACCTTATGATCTTTATATGAGATGAGTATATATGTAGTTTTCTTAAGTGTTATCTATATATGCGAGTGTATCCGAAAGCCTTTTCGTGCGATTTTACCGTATTATCCCAGCAATACTGATTGATGTAGATTAATTAATGAAAATACAAGATGGCTGGCACATTATAATTATTATTTGGATTATAAAATGACTCATAACTGTAACCTTATCATCAGTACTAAGGCTCAATTTAATCATTCCATCTTCATCTCGTAAATCATTATTTGGATTATATAGATTTACAGTAGAATAAAGATATTATATTGTAAAACTTACTATATTTCAAAATATAACATTGTTTGACATAAATTATGAAATATAACACTCCAATTTTTACTAATGTACTTGGAAGAAATAGTGTTAGACGGATTCAAATCTTATGCATAATTAACTAGAATTCAACCATTTAATAGATCTTTTACTGCAATCACTGGTTTGAACGGTAGCGGTAAATCTAATGTGTTGGATGCAATTTGTTTCGTTCTAGGTATTTCATCACTTTCGAGAATTCGTGTTGGCTAATTGACGGATCTTATTTACAAATAAGGTTAAGCTGGTGTAACAAAGGCTTCTGTTTCATTGGTTTTCAATAATAGTGATTAGGCATAATCTCCATAAGGGTATGAAACGATCCCACAATTAACAATTACTAGACAAGTATTTTCAAATGGAACAACAAAATATTTGCTTAATGATCAAACTGCAAAATAAAAGACAATAAAATAATTATTTTAGTCTACTGGGTTGAATATTAACAATCCAAACTTTTTAATTATGCAAGGTAGAATTTAAGCTATTTTATCGATGAAGCCAGTTGAACTGTTGTCTATTCTTGAGGAAACAGCTGGAACTTTAATGTATGATTAAAACAAGAAAGAAGCAGAGAAAACTTTCGACTAGAAAGAGTTACGTTTGAATCAAATTAGGAAAACTATCCGCGAAGAAATTTAGCCCAGAATTTAGTAACTGGACAAAGAGAGACAGTTAGGTGTGCAAATATGCTAAATTCAAAAGGGTTTGAAGGGTTTTGACATATTGAAGTAAATTCAGCTCATTTCAGAGGAGATAATGGCGATTCAGCAGGCTGAGTTCAAGCAGTAAGAGCAGATCACTGTTGAGCAGAAAATAAGGTCTGAAATGCTTTCATTGGAGCAGCAGTTGCAGGAAACTTAGCTTTAGCTGTCCGAAATCCAGCCCAAGGACGTTGACTCAAAAATAGTTGTGTAGATGGATGTTCTCGTTAACCAGATTGCTGTGCTAGAACAGCAAATCTCTCATTTAACTCAGAAGTCAGATGAGGTGAGTGCGCACACAACCAAGAAGCAATCCTTGATTTAAAAGCTCATTAACAAGTAACAGCAGCTTAAAACTGAGATCCAGCAGACTGAGCAGCACGACAACTCTCAGCAGCAAATCAACCAGCTCCAGCAAATCCTGAACGAGAATCAGGCCCAGAAAACGTACCTTGAGACCCAGCTCGATTTGATAAAAACGGGCAGCATTGACGAGAACTATCTGGACTAATTCCAGTCAGAATTCACGAATTAGTTCAAAAAGGATCTTTTTAAGGGGCAATTCCTTAGCATAAATGAACTCGTTTCCAAAATCACCCAGAAAAAGATCCAAATTGAACAGGAAATGCAACAAAACCAACTGGAACTCACCAGAATTAACGGCGAAAAGATAAACATGCAAAATTTACTTATTGATGAGCAGCAAAGGGACAGATAGT
The DNA here is from genome assembly GCA_963988835.1 of Hexamita inflata. Taxonomy (NCBI): domain Eukaryota; phylum Fornicata; order Diplomonadida; family Hexamitidae; genus Hexamita; species Hexamita inflata. The sequence goes on along the minus strand of CAXDID010000941.1, from coordinate 37,279 downwards.
TTGAGAATTAAATTGCAACCGTTAAAAGATAAATTGAAAGCTAATTTAAACAAATGGCCCAAATAACGAACAAACAATTCGACTTCGAACTCAACAGCCAAAACCTGAACGAATTCAAACAATTCATCGAAGAAATGAAAATTATCATCAACAAAGTCAAACAAACAAATCTCGGACTCAGCCAAAAGGAAAAACAACACCAACAAAACTTCAAACAACAAAAACAAAGCCTGTTCCAAAAATTCGCACAAACATCCGGATCCGGACCACAAATGATCAACATGGTACAAAACACACCACAAGAATATGGACTCATGGGAACCGTACTTGACTTCGTCGATATCAACGAAGAAGCTCTCGGTAGATACAATCAGTTCTTAAATGGGAAAGACCCTCAAATCATATTACAAGCTGCTGAATAAATGGTTGGAGGAAGACTATTTAATTTAGTGTTTAAAGAGGTAAAATAAGCAAGCTAATTCATGAAAAGTCAGTATTGCAAGTCTAGATGCACTGCTTTACCACTTGATAACATCGAAGCATATCCAGCAACGTAATCTCGTGTTAATTTGTTACACTAATACAAGGGTATTTTAGTTTCAGAAATAATTTGCCCATCTGACGCTAGATTATAAAAAGTTTTCGATAATTTGTTTGGTAGTCTTGCTATCGCTCCAACATTAAAAGATGCCCGAGAAATCGCATATGATGATAATTGTAAATTTAAATGCATTACATTAGACTTCGATATTGTTGATCCATTCGGTGTTGTATCTGGAGGTTCAAAGCATGTAAAATAAGATTCTACTATCTAAGCTTACAAGTAATATGTAGCATTCGATTAATAAGTTAATTATGCTCAAGAAATATAACAAAACGAAGATTATATTCAAAATTTATCCAAGATGATTTAACCAGCCTAACAAAATTTAATTTAGTATTCAGTTGAATCAGAAAGACACCAATAATCATCCAAAACTAATACTGTAATAAATTAAATAGAAGAAGCTACAAAATAGTTAGTGCAATTACAACAAAGCACACAAAAGCACCACTCTCTTTAGCAATATCTTATTGTTTTGATATAAAATGCTACTGAAATGCAGGCTCATAGTTAACAAAATGCTCTCAATGAAAAAGATATTTAATAAAATATAATTCAGTTGAATTAAGCTATCAAAAAATACACTGAGCAATTAACATCTTTGAAGCAATAATCTAACTTTGATTAGTTTGAGCAAAAGAAAATAGAACTCATGGCTATTTAATAAGAAATTGAAGCACATTAATAACTAATCTAAGAAAATAATGATTTATTAGTGGCTAATGATGGCTAAGTTAAAAATCTCAATCGTGATTTAAAGCGTTATTAAGATGAAAAGCAACAACTTTAATCATAAATCTTAGCTCAAAACAAAGAAAAAACTAATCTTTCGATGAAGATTCAAACACTATCTTAGAAATGTTAAGAATTAGAATCTCAGATTCAAAAGCACTAATCAAAACATAAGTTATTAATTCAATAAAATAGAGATATGCAAACGAAGCTAGAAACATAATTAAAATCATTCTAAGCTATTATGGATTAGAATTTAGAGTATTTCTAAATTGTTGAAGTTCTCAATAAGTAGGCGTTTGAAGCTGTTCGTTAACGTTTCAAACCCAAATTTGGTTAGCAATTGTAATTGAAACATTTGTGTCAATACATAAGCGATTCAAATCTTTATGATTTGAATATACCAGAAAATGCCTAAATATAGTAATTGCAAAAACTTGTTCCGGATGCACCGTAAATTATTAATCAACTTAATTAATAATTGAATTTACTTCAATAATAAAACTAAACTGTTACAACTACAACTGCTAATTTGGAAGAGCTGTAAAAGTCTGCAAGATAATTAATTTAAATGGAGCAAAAACTATTGGTTGATAAAGAGAAGATTATCAATTTAATATAATAGGTAGATAATAAGAAGACTGCAGCCTTAGAAGAGCTATTTATTTAAGTAAATACTCATATGAAGAAAATATTTAATATTTTACTTCCAAACTCATCAGCGTAGCTTGAAAAAGTAGGATCTGATATAATAAAAGGAGTCTAATTCAAGATATAATTGGGTACTACTAATACCACTCTTTCTGGTTTATCTGGAGGATAAAAATCTCTTTTAGCTCTATCATTCACATTAGCGCTATTAGAATGTAAACCAAGTCCAATATACATCTTGGATGAAATTGATGCTGCGCTAGACTTGAGTCATACCCACTCTATAGGTAGATTAATTTAATAAGAATTTAAGGGAAGTCAGTTCATCATCGTGAGCTTGAAAGAAGGTATGTTCAACCACGCCAACTAGCTATTCAAGGTGAGGTTCCAGGACGGAATGAGCAGAGTCGAAGCTGCCAAGTGATTGTTGATTTATCGTGATTGATATAATTTTACACTATTGTCGCTGAGAACAGAATAGCACACTATTTTCGCTGAAAGCAGCAAATATTGTTACATATTGAATTTAGAGCCACTGCATAACTATACTTACCACTTCATATTATGAAAGAAGATCTAATGGAAGTTGTAGCAATCTTGGATATGAGCGGATCTATGTCTTCGCTTACTCACGACACTATAGGAGGCTTCAACGCGTACTTGTCGTAATTGCGCGAACAAGCAAAAGACATTAAGATAACGTTAATCGTCTTTAACACTCAAAGTTCAGTTGTTTGGAATCATCAAAACGTGAAGAGTAGTCAAAATCTTGGAACTAATATTTACAGACCCGACGGCGGCACTGCGCTTTATGACGCTCTTGGAACAGCGATTAACAACATGAAATCCCACATTCAAGAACTGTCCGAGGCCAACAAGCCTGGGAAAGTGTCGTTCTTTGTAACCACCGACGGCGAAGAAAACTCCTCTTCAAGCTATAACATCAGCCAGGTCAAACAGCTGATAACCAAGGCGACCGAGGATGATAAATGGGAGTTTATGTTCGCTGGAGCCAACATTGACGCTCACGCAGCTGGTTAACAGCTCGGCTTCTAAGCCCAAAACATCGCCAATATTTGTAACGACGGAGTGGGCCAAAGCGCCGTGTATGCTGCCATGGCCGCGAAACAAGTATGCTGCGATATGGAGGAGTGCTGCTTGCAGGACATCTACGACGAGAAAGAGGAATGCTGCAGATAAGTAGGCGGCAACTAAAACTACGACGTCCAAATTGACACGCAACAAGTCGACGAAGAATATTTGGTAGAGTGTTGGTGCGAAATTGATAATGAGGATCAAATAGATTAGCGTGAAATTGAAGAGTGCCCGATGTGAGCTCGATATATAAATATTATTATAAAATTTCACACTTCAATGTTCACGCAAGTTGCAGGAACTTATACAACAGCTGCATAAATAATGTGCAGCGAGTATTCTGAGTAATTAGTAGCTTAACTTTTTGAGTTTTTGCAGTAGTAGAAAATCGCGCTGCCTATTTCGCTTAATTTTTCGGGTTTGGAGCACAATATTTGTAATTCTAGTATTTAGTTGTCCTAGTTGCAGATTTTCTGTGTAACTGAGTTGGATCTATCGTATACGAATCAGAATCTGGCTCATATAGTGAAAACGTTTGCGACCAAGTTAAAGTCTTTGATTTTAATTTAGAGTCAGCGTTAGTCCGAGTTCGACTAGCTTTTTAGGTTGACTTTGGACTAGTTGAAGTATTTGAATGTGTCTAACAACAAGTTCCAGGAGCATTAGCTTGATTATATAATTGGGAAGAAGTCAGCATTACAGTTAGTATTGTTAGATCTGTCTTATTGTGATTTAACTGACTCCGATTTGCGCAAGTACAGCGTGAATTGTACGAAATCGATTGAGTCGTTGAATTTGAGCGGGAATTTCATCTCGGCCGAGTTTCTGCGCTCATTTTTGTCTCAAAAGGTGTTCCCCGTTTTACAAGAGTTATTTTTGAGCAACAACATTTTGGAAAACGTTTCGTTTTTGTTCAAAATGGTTTTGAAGAAGTTGCAATTGCAAAAAAGTGTTCAAAAAGTTAACTTTGAGAACCTGGTTCAAGCACTTGTGAATATAAAGGAACTCAAATGGATCGATTTGAGCTTCAACGAGTTCGGGAGTGGAGCGGAAGATGGAATAAGTTAGTTATTGAACAAAGTGGACTTTCTGGACGTGAGAGGGTGCGGAGTGGAAAACGTAAGTGAGAGAAAAGGAGCTATTCTGATGAAGTGATGAAATTTTTATGTTGTTCAATATTATTACTCGGTTATAGAAGAGATAGTAACTGCTAAGTAATTACAGAAATTTCATTGTTCACTTAACTGTAGCCTTATTACAATACTAAGGCTCAATTCATTCTTCATCTCATACATCATGACAATCCACAAAAACAAATACAGCTACATACAAACGTAAGAGCATAAACTAAATATCAAATCATCATTTTCAAGGAGTTATTACTCTGAATAAAGCATAAATCAGAATAAATATTAGCTTCTCAGATATTATTATTGTATTTGAAAGATAATATGAAAATTGATAATATAAATGAAAAATATAAATATGAAGAAGATCAGCACAGTTTAACATATTTTACAAAATATTTCCCGACTTTTTGTTTTTTAAGCGTGCATTGCACTATGTTCTCCATCATGAGATGAGTGTTATCAGTAAGTTTAAAAAATGGAACAAAGTATTTGGCATATATTTCCTTTTGCAACGAATTTTGAGCTTTTAAATCCATATATTACTCGTTTTGGTTGATACCAACTAATACTACTGGAATTCCCTCCATTTGGTAGTAAATATCCAAATACCAGTTATCAATAATTTTCTTTTGGTAATTCTCATCAGTGGTGAAATAGCACAAAACTATCACATTTGAGTTGCTATAAGATGATAACTGCAGTGGATTGTTACACTTTTTGAAATTTAGCTGGTATTTCTCCTCATTCAGCTTTACTTTGATTTACTGTTGTTCTACATTATCATAATTGCTTGCGTAGCTATTATATTGCTACAATTTTTTCGTAATGTACGAGGTAGGCTGCTCATCGCCTAAAATTATGATATTAAGTTGGTTCTGTAATTATACTGGCATATAGATGAAGTGGAAATTATACACAATATTTAATGTTTAATTCTAGCTATATAGTAAGTAATCGTTTACGATATTAAACTATGTAGTGTGTACATTACTTTTACTTTCTTATTATATAAATAACTACGAATACCTTCTACGTGATTCATCATTCATTAATTAAACATTAATTAATCATTAATTAAACCATTAATTAACTTATACTTTAATTTTTATAATTCATATTGTGTTCACACTGTCGTTAACTTAATTAATTATATCTCTTGCATTTAAACTATAAGCATCACATTACTATTGTTATGATTTGTTGATTGGTTACATTTATTTTTATAGATTGTTTTAACATAAGTCTGAACTAGAAGAAACTGATTAAAGAGTTATGGCATTTTCCCCATCTCTGAACTTAGAAGCACGTACGCTGCTGATACTTTAGCCCCAAGATTCATAGCAGCCATTCTAAAGATAGTTACAAAGATAACTTCTGAGGTCAATATGTTAGTTTAAGTGCAGAACTACCTTAGGTTGTCTGAGGCTATACATAATACTGATAATTAGGTTACTATATTACATTATTGAGCCGGACAGTGATATAAGTAAGATTCAAATAATAAACTTCATTCTTCTTCCTAATTCAAAAAAGCATTTCCCTAAATCATGAATTTCAACATATCTCACGTCTATTGAGTAATATACATAATTATTAATAACAGAAATTATATCATTGTACGATGCATTTTTCCCGTATATTGACACTACAAAAGAATATTATTGTAGCCGCTTGTTTCATAGTCGCTTTTTCTATTCAAAGCGTTGAATATTTATTTCATGTTAAATTTTAAAGGGTACACAGATTTGAAAATGTACAATTTAGCGTAACTTGATTATTCATAGTATATGATATAGTATTCGTCTAATAGAACCAGGTGTTTAAAAATATAATAAATATATTATCCATAACAATGTATAATATTCATAACATGCAAATTTTAGTTTAAATCAATCACAACGTAAAATTGAACATAAGTTAATTATACTTACATAATTATTGTTTATTTCCACTTCCATACAAAATGCAATACAAATAACATAATGACCATCATCCTTTCGCAGCTGTGATTCCCACTTAAAATCTAGCATATTATATCTATTGGTCCATTTCTATTGTTTAAGCACCATTGACATTTTTAACTAGATTTACAATTGTTATTATTGGAATAATACTGAACTCGGTTTCTCTAAGTTTACTTATTAAAGGATCAAATATGGAACTTCCACTTAAACCCATGAGAAGAAGAATAATCCGTTTCTTTTAGATTCTAAGTTCAAAAATTATAATATTTGGTTTTGGATTTACTATAACTGAACGTAATAAACATTTAAAACCTAAATAAACTGAAAACGTACTTATTTCTAATCATGTAGCTTCATCTGACCCTGTTGTATATGCTTCTTTAGGTTTTACGTCTTTTGTTTCTAAGGAATAAGTGCGTCAAATCCCTATATATTCAACTATGGCAATTGCCGGATAAGGATTATTTGTTGATCGTGATGGGTCATCGTTACGTAAAATGATTGATAGAATAAGTGACAACTCTGGTAATTTTCCTTTATTAACAGTATTTCCTGAAGGAACAACTGTGAATCAAGCATCGTTAATATAATTTAAACGCGGTGCATTTTCTGCTATGAAACCTGTATCTATGGCATGCATACGTTATTGCTAACGCTTTTTCAATACATCAGATGCATCACAAAATAAAGTAATTTTGTAATTAAAAACAATGATCGCTATTTGGAATCCTGTCGTAATTGATTATATGGGCATCTTAGCACCTTTACAAGGTGAAACTGATGTTGAGTTTGCTAATAGGGCAAGAAACCAGTATATTGAAAGGTATGGTTTCGTAGCATGCGATTGTACTTGGAAAGACAATTATTATTTCAACTCTCTTGCAAATACATAATATGAGGACACTTCAGATTATTATAAAGCTCACTTTGGTCCAGAAGTTACTCGCTAAAACAAATTTGTTATTTTCAAGAAAAATCTCAAGCTTAAAAATGAGTGAAAAGCAAGTTTATAGTTATATTGGAACATTCTAAATCAATAATTTATATTATATTTACCTTATTTCTTAAATACGTTGGATAAACATACGTTTCAATGTTTTTCGGAAGATTTCATCATCCATTTTTATATTCGTTTAGTTATCGTATTTTATAGATATTTTTACACTTCCCACCTCTCATACAAATGCTTATGGAAGTTATATCCATTCTTGACATGAGTGGGTCGATGTCTGGCTTGACTAATGACACCATTGGCAGCTACAACACGTACTTATAGAAACTAAGAATGCAGAAAAAGCACGAAATTTACCTAACTCTGGTTGTGTTCAACACTGAGAGTAAAATAATCTACGAGCACGTTAACGTGAAGAAAGTGAAGAATATAACAACTTAAATTTACAATCCAGAGGGAGGAACCGCTTTAAACGACGCGATTGGAATCGCAATCACAAGAACGCAACAGTTTATTCACAAACTTAAGAGGAGATACGTTCCAAAGAAAGTTTCCTTCTTCATTATAACTGACGGTGAGGAAAACTCATCCAGAGACTACACAAACAAAGACATAAAGAAAATGGTCACCAAAAGCTAAAAGAAGGACAAATGGGAGTACGTCTTCGTTGGATCAAATATTGACGCAGTAACAGCTGGAGAAGAACGCGGATTCAAGAAAGAGAGAATTGCAAACATCGATAACGGAGGTAAAGGATAATACGCAGCTTACGGAATGGCCCACGATATTTTAATGGGCGACGGTAAAGTCGATGCATAAAAACTTTACAATGAAGCTGAAAAGAAAATTAACTGATAAATGGTTATTATTATATTTAATTTATTAACAGTATTCAATCAACATCTAATCAATCCAAAATTCCTGTTAGAGTACCAATATAACGCATTTATGTACATTATATATTTTCTAATGACACTTATTAACTACTAACTAATACCAGCATATCATCTAAACGCTAATTTTTATGGTTTAGTCCGTTAATGTTCTACTTAATCATATTTTGTAGAACTAACTACTCATTAATTAAATTAAAGCTCGAGAATATTTATGTCATATTAGTCGCTTGAGTATCAAATTCAGAATCATCTGAAATTAATTCGTTCCATTTTTCTTATTTGGTTTGGATAGTAATGAACTAGTTGTCTTTGACTTGACTTTCTGACTATTTAACAACATTAACAACAGAAATGCAATTTCTTAATCTTGGTTACTGTATTTTGTTGGCTTCCTAAATTTTTGGGATTATCGCTTGATTAATCCTCGCCGAAGTTTTAATTATACTGTATTTGTTGTATTTAGCTAACATTCAAATAACAATAAAGTGGAAAGTTTATTAATTATGCATATTAAAAAACGCTAATCAGTAACGTCGAATAATTTTGTAATAATTATGTTTTCAATTGTTTTCATCACTTAGATCTATTTTTAGAAAAACACAAAGAAATACTTATTCTGGTAATTGTATCAACGTTTTTAACCATATTTTTTATAAAAGTGTAATTTTAAATTGTAATTTGGTACTATGTTAATATATTAAAGTTTATTTTGATTGATGGGATAAAGTAATAAATTAGCATTATAATAGAATTTATTTTTATTAAAATTCAATAGTCTGTGAGTTATATTATTCAACTTAGTGGTATGTAAATATAGTTTATTTGTAAATATTATTATGAGAAAGATTGAAATCACTTTAACTACAATACAGATAATTATTTTTCTTTGATTTTATTTATTCAATCAAATGTTTGTAAAGCTGTTATATGACGAATTGATGCGCTTTATAGATTTTCTATTGATGCCTATTAACTGCTGGCCAATATCAGCAAATCTGTAAGACGCTAACTTTTATATTCTAGTCCATTCATGTTCTATTTGATCATAGTTGATAATAGTAAGAATTCGTTGCTCTAGTTTTATTAATTAAAACGAGCGAATATTGAGGTCATGTTAGTATCTTAAACATCAAATTCTGATTCATCTGAAGAAATTAGTTCATTCCATTATTCTTAGTTCATTTAAACCATTTAAACCGAACTTAATTGAGAATCCATATGCTCCAAATTTTGAATACTGGATGTTGAAGAAGTTTTAATAATTGAAAGACAGCGTTTAAGTTTTGGTTATTGTGTTTAGCTTATCTACAAATGCTTGGGTTGAATAGTTTGACTTATTCTTGAAGAAGACTTGGCTATAGTATATTTGTTGAATTTAGACAGCATATTATATATAGAGTGGAAAGATGAACTAGTACGCAATATTCATATGCACAACTATCATTTTGAGGTCTATTATTAACTCGATTTCAATTTCACTTAGTTGATTGAATTTAAAGCTAAAATTAATTGAAAAAGCGGTCATAATCTTATTAACGCATTATAAGAGTATTGAATAGTATTCAAAAAACCGTTGACCTAAAGTACAAATACATACGATTTGATTAATTTCTAAAATATTCTCATAATTCGAGTATTGTTAATTTATTAGTCTTTTTCAACTATTTATCTTAAGAAAAACTGGTATTTGATTTTAAACATCGCAAATTTTAACATTGCAAATATTATTTATAAGTGGCTACATTTTCTGTTATTTTAAGTTATTTACACACACATTACAGTTTTAATATAAACAAATTTGTTTTAATACTGTATACTCATTTGTTGGTTTCTTATTGATCTTTGGTTTTGAAAGGAAAGAAAATGTGATGATCAAAGAAAAAGTATAAACGTAATTTATGGTGTGATATCTTCTATTTAACATACACTATATTATTTAATTTTATTAAATGTATGATATTGAGATTAGTTTGAGGTAACGTTTTTGTGTAACTAAGGTTGGATTTGTGGATTGTCATGATTTACGAGCTGAAGATGGAATGATTGAATTGAGCCTTAGTACTGATGATACTGTTACAATTAAGTAAGTCATTTAATACATTGATAAATAAAGATAATACTGAGATAAAGATTATATATCTCATGAACATGCTCATTTTATTTAAAAAAAACCCTTTTTCACTCATTTTATTTGACTGGTTCTGGAACATTCTCAGCCGGTTCCACAATTTCCACTGTGTCCTCTTTTTCGTCCTTTTCTTTTGGCTCCTCTTTTGGCTCTTAATTAATTATTTCTTTGTTTTCCTCGGGAATTATTGGATTTTGAACGACCGTTTTGTCCATTTAGAGCTTTTGGAGTTCTTCTTTGTGCTCGTTTTTGAGCGTTTCGAGGTGTAAATTCGCGTTTTAAAACAGAATTTGAATTTATTCGCGGTCTTTTTAACCGTTTTCGAGCTACAAAACAACAGCTTCAAATTCCGGGTCCTTAATTTGCTCCTCCAAAAGATGTATTTTTTGGTTGAATTTTTCGATTATCTCAAGGACCTCCGCTGCGCTGATGTACTTTCCCTTGTGTCCGGGGACAGTGCCCAGGTAGTCGCGAATCTGGTTCTTCCTGTTGAAGATGATGTCGTCAATGTTGTCCTTTTTACCAGTTAGCTTGTTCACTTGCTGCGTTAAACGCAACACATCAGCTTCCTAACCGAACACGATCGTTTTCAAGTGCAAAAACTGCTTCTGAATCGGAAGCAAGTCCTGGAGAAGGGACGCATCAGGCTGCATGTTCTGCACATAAACGAGAATCCTATCCATATTCTCCTTCAAGACCTTGTTCTCGTTGTCAATCTCATGCAATTTAGCCTTCAACTTTAAGAAAGTAGAGTCAATGCTGTTCTCGTACTCCTCTACGAACTTTTCACGAGAATTGTACACGAAACTTGCATCTGCCTTCAAATCGAAATACTCACCCTGAACTGTTTTAATCTCAGCCTGCAACTTTTAAATACGATTCAATAACTGCTAATTGTTAGTTTCCTTGTTGTTAAACTAACTTTACAAGAATTGATATTCTTCCCTGTACTTGTCATTCTCTAACTATAATTTCTTGCAAGTATCAGTGATAGTTGATAGTTAATCGGTTGCTTATTTGAATTTTTCATACTATTGGAACTACGACTCATTAAATTTAGCTTAGAAATGATTTTGAAAATTAATTTCATAACTTGTGAGCTTGTTTTCTAAGTTGCTTATGTTTTCTCTTTGCTGTGATATTATTTGCTTTTAATTCTCATTTTCTTTCATTTGAATATGCATTTACCTCCAAGCATCATCAACTTCTGCTTGTTTTTTCTTCAATGACTAAAGCACTTCTTTCAATTCAGACTTCTGCATTTGATAAAAGTTGTCTTATTCATCTTTTTCAACTGGTTAACCTAGTTACTCCTTCAACCTAGCATTTTCAATCATTAAATCTTCAAACTTAACCTAAATATCTTAATAAACACTGATTTTATCATTTAGTTTCTTCATGGTTTCATCGTCTTCAAATCTTCGTTCTTTCATTTCATCCAGTTCGCGCTTAAGTTTTTAATTTTCCATTTAAAATACTACAGCTATATTGCTTGGAGTTGTTTATGTTCTAGACGCTTTTAATGGTGATGCAAAGCCATTTTCTAAATCTACAAGTTATGATGCATAAATTGAATTTTATTTACGTAGTGTATCAAGTTATTATCCTTTTAATGTTCCAAGGGACTCGCGAACTGAGTTAGATAGTACAGAAGAATTAACGGAAGAAGCTTCTGACATATTTTATGATAAATTAAGCAGCTTTGAGCGTTTAATTGCAGCTGGAGATATCAAACTTTTTGAATTCAACATAATCTATTAATGGAGTGATAATAATTGCGGTCACTTATAAATATTAATGCTAGTATTTTCCGCCTCATAATAAGATGAATTTGAGTAGTGCAAATACAAACTAAATGCCCTCAAATGTTATGTCTAATTAAATGGTAACGCTACTTAAATCTATATAATTCAAGCCCACTCAGTAAAATATGATGACTTATTCATCGAATAAGCGTTAAGTTTAACAAATTACATAGAATGTTGAATAAGTACAAGTAAATGATGAAAAAGAAGCATAAATCAAGTTATTATAAGCTCAAAATTAATTATTACTTACGAAACTTCACACACTACAGGCGTAAGTTAAATCTCAGAACGACAATTAGAATTAAACAAGCATAAATAATTCGTGTGTGCTTTTTGAGTCTAAGAGTAAGCATTAAATTCCGCAGGAGGTTATACAAGAGTTGGATGAGCTCCGAGCTGCGAATTTGAATTTGAAAACGGATTTGCAGTCCTGCAGACTGCGTATGTCCGATTTGCAGACTCGTTTGGACCATTCTGCTCCTGCTGCTGCTAAGTTCAAGAAGGCTGCGGTGGAGAATTTGCGTTTGCGTTCCATTGTTGGTTCTCCAGGTTCTCCTGTAACTGCGATGGACGATTCATTTTTGCTTGAGGAGGCAACCACTCGTTTGGAGGAGCTTACTTAGCAGGTGGATCAGCTTTCGGGCGAGAATTACCGTTTGGACCTCGAGAATCAGGAGCTGAAGTCCAAAAACTACGATCTGGTTTAAACCGCGCAGAACCTCTTCTCTTAGCGTGTGAAGCTGGAAGTAGAGTCCAAGCCCTACGAACAATAAATTCACAAGATGAACTCGGAACTCTCCGAGCTCCAAATGCAGCTCAAGAATCAGCAGCAGCGCTCTCAGGAGCTCGAGATGCTCAACCAAATCCTCCGTAACCAAAATGAACAATTAAACAACAAACAACCAAAACCAACTCATAAAACAAAAACAATGTAAGACCCGTTTTAATCACTTCAATTGAAGCTGAGGAACTTGGAACTCACTGTGAACGAGGACCCGGCCGTTAAAATCGAGCTCGAGCTGAAGAACGTTCAGAACCAACTGGTCATTTTCACCCACCAAATTCAACAGGACGAGAGGAACGCGCTCAGACAATACAAGAAGGAGGTCACTGGCGCGTGTTAGTAAGCAATTAATTAATTTTTAAACAGAATAGAGAAGAAAATACACGCGATTGACATGAAAGCGGTTGAGGACGACCTAAACAGTCTGGAGGAAGAAATGACGAAGGTCATGACGCACTCGCTCGAAATGAAGGACATAAAGTGACGAAAAATGTTGGTCATTAAATTTATGGAACGGTTGCAAATTTATAACTGAAGCCTCTACGTTAAATAAGGGTATTATTGAATTATAAATGAATGTTTACTCATTGAGACGCAACATTATGTTTAAATTTATTATTATAAGACATATATAATTTGACCATTCTAATCGAATTTTTACAAGTATTTGAGATTTAACGCTGTTATTGTTGTACATATGTATTTAGCAAGTAACTAACATATATTTTGCGTATATACATTTTTGAGATATTACGTGGAGTATTGAAAAGTTTATATTATTTTTGATTCTTAAAACTATTATTTAATATAATAACATATAAGTTAATTTTGGCACTCCAAATGGGAATCTAAATCAGTAAAAGATACAATACTCAACATCTTATGTTTAACAATGAAATAACTATTAAACCATTGATTTGTATTGATGTTTCCTAAAGTGCATCCATTATTATTAAATGGTGTAATATAATGAGTCAATTGATGGAGTAGTTTAATTTATACAACGAAAGCTTTCCTTTTTATAGAATAGGATGCTAAGAAGAGCTTTAGACCTTATCAATTAATGAGTATTTAAGAGACTTCACTGAAATATCATAGGTTGTAAAGACAGTAATTGGTGAGCTCCCTATAAATAATTAAAAATCTTTTGGAGATATTATAGAAAAAGCAATAGAAAAAACTAAATAATATATGAAAAACGATTAGTTTGTGCATACTATTGTATTTATTATTTCTGATGCGTAATCTTGTAATCCACTGAACGACTTATGGTAAGTATGCGCTGCTGAAAAATATCCTATAACAATTATACTTCTAACTGAAGACTCTAAAAGTGATATGACCAGGGAACTAAAACAACGAAACAATTTTTACTAGATTAAATCAGCTCATATATCATCAAAATCACAAGCTGATATATGTAGCATACTTGTCAAAAGACATAATACTTTATTCACTAGCTAACAAAATAAACCGTTTCGATAATATAGTATAGAGATATTGGAATGATATATCATTATAGGTGTTGAAAGTTTATTGATGAAATATTAATAAATAATTGTAATAATGGAAGAGCGAGTGAGAAAAATAATAGATGGCGTGTATACTAGCTCGATAATAATACACTAAAGTGAACAACACTAAAGTAAAAATTAGCACAGTGAGAATAATTCAAAAAATCATAATACAATAATACATTTTAATAATGTTGCAGTTTAAACTTTTACTTAGTTGCCTTAATATATTATTTACCGAATATATTTGAAATAACACATACTAAATGACAAATCTAGATTTCATTATCGTTTTTAGATTATTTTACAATTTATACTTTTTGAATAATAACATTAATTCTAAAATAGTATTTTCCACTTCGTCAACATGGATAACTAATATGATAAAGTCTATGATTATATTGAAGATTGTTATAGCGATTGTCTATAAGGTTAATGCAAAGAAATATCAATATGTGACCACACTTTATGTTCCGCAAACTATATATGCAAAAATATTCACACAAATTACAAAATTGTAGTATATCCTATTATTATACTGCTTGTTATCACATGTACACTTATATTTTATTGCATAAAGCAAAATATTAAAGTGAAGCAGAATTAAAAAGTGTAACTGTAACATATGTTGGCTATGCGATAGTAAGCTGTTGAAACACTAGATAGAGAAACAGTCAGCAATTAAATTATATGATTCTAACCTACTGGACGTTTAGTGATCTTTAGTTACATATTTATTAGTTTTAGTTAAAACTCGGTTAATGATCTACGAATCACTTAATTTCTTTTGAAAGCTTTGGTATAAGTGAGCGGTTTAGATCCAAAATAGTTCAACTGTAACATAATAATAATGATATACTACATAACCTCATTCAGAAGGGGGTAGCATTTTCGCTAATAAGGGGGTAGGTCAACTCGCTTACAAGGGGGTTGGACATGTAGTTACCCCCTTGTAAGCGAGTGACGTCATGCGTTTTAGCCCTATTTTTTGACAATACACCCTTCAAATTCAACAATATTTTTGGATACATTTTGGATACATTTTGCTTATAAGGGTTGAAAATGGTAACCCCCTTATGAGCGAGGTAATGTAGAATCTTAGTTACTCAGTTACTGTAATGTTACAATTATTTGTACTTTTCTATATTAACAAATATAAAATATATATTTAGCGTCCCCACTCCTGCAAAAGAATGTTTCTGCTTCACGTTTTGTGCGAGTGCTCACAGAACGACAGAGACGTTCCACTGGTTCTCATTCACGGATTCGGTGCCGACGAAACGGTTTTCGACGAACTAATTTTAAATATCAAAAAAAACTTCCCAGAGAGAACCGTTTTGGGCTTTCTGTTCGGCTTCTTCTCCTCGATCTTCTGCGGGCTCACCAGGTATACCCGAGTGACTGCCACCAAAATTTAAGAGATAACGAACGCGGAGTGCATTGACGTGATCGGGCACTCGCAAGGAGGCCTGGTAGCACGCGCGTACATTCAGCTGTACAGCGGAGAGAAGGGACACCCGCGCGTTAGAAACTTCATCTCGCTCGCAGGGGCACAGGGCGGGTTCTACTGCGGAGACAACTGCCCAGACTTCGGCTCCACGTTCAATAAATGGATGAAGGCGGCCCAGAAAGCCATGTACTCGAACTTCCTGCAGGTCCGCGTGACTCCCGCCGGCTTCTGGCGCGACCCGTACAAATATAGCAAGTACCAAAAATAATGCGGAGTCTTGGCGAAAATTAACGGCGAATGCCTCGGACAAACGGAAGGAGCGGGGAAAGCGAACATGCTCAAACTTAGTAAATACTACAACATGTACTCAGCCATCGACGAAATATTGCTGCCCAGCACGTCCGGGAACTTCGCGATGTACGAGCCGGAAACCGGAAACATTCTGGAGCTGGAGCAAAACCCGATTTACACAGAAGACAGAATCGGGCTGAAGCAACTCAAAACATAGGGCAAGCTAGTTCAGTGCAGAAGAGATATTTATCACATGGATTTCATATTTAGCCAAGAATACTACGAACAGTTCATCTTCAAACTTTTAAGCAACAAAGCAGAAGAAATGCTTTGCTAGTGAAGTATATAATTATAAACGTATATAAATATATTTTGTATTTTAATAGTCCAGATGAACTAATTTTATAATATAAAAACAACATAAATCAAACATCCATCACACTGCATCCTTGATAATATAACCTAGCTAGTGAACGATTTCAAGTAAAAGACCACTAGGTAATAGTAGTTTACCGCACCTATTTCTGAGAACCCATGTTAATAGTATAGAAAAATGATTATATATCATAATATGATTATATCATAAATATATTAGATGAAAAACAAAAATCAAATGTTCACTGTTAACAAGTGATAGAATTCGATATAAATAGTATTAATAATTCCAACTGCGTGTTCATCTTCAAACTTAGTTTGCTCAACATCACGGAGACGTAATTCTTCTTTTACGTTAATGAATCTCTGAATTTATGGATAGTACTATCGTTTTAAATTTTTCTGATCTACTTGTGTGAACTGTGAACGGAACTTATTTTACTGTAGAACTTGAGCTCATCGGCTGTTGGAACTTCTTGATCATTAATATAATATTATGGAAGGTTCTGGAATTGTTATTAATTAAGAAAATTCGTGTGATGCATGAGGGGTTCCCAATTCTCAATTTTATTAAATTATACAGTATATAAAATTAAATTATATATATAAAAAATAAACTTTTTAATTTAGTTAAATTTGAGAGAGGAGAAACGTCGATAACGCAAGCGTGTGTTATCCTTATATTTTCCAGTTAACATAAGAATTGCAACGGATGCAAATCTACAACCTTAGTATCAGTCAAATACAGACTCTAAATGTTTTTAAAATATTATAAAGGCCATATATCGGCAATACAAGTGCTATTTAAATTTAGTGCTATCAGCTAGGTACAGTATTTTAGTGGCTCTATATTTTAAAGCGATCTGTTAAAGCTTAGATTCACAGTTTACAAATCTAAAAAATTAGAAATGTATACTATTTCAGAAATGTCATTACAACTTAGATTTAATGTTCTAAGATGAAATAATTACAATGGAATAGTACTAAGATTTGTGGTCTTAGTTTTAGATAAATTTAAATTTAATAGTTACGGTGAGAACTGTAAACCAGATATATTTTGTAACTCATTACCACCAAGATTTAAATCTATTAAGTTAGGCAACGCTATTGTGTAGGAAGTTATTATATTTCCAGATAAATCTACTGTTCTTAAACTGGCAAGAGATTGAAGTGCTGACAAATCTGCAATAATATTTGTAGATAGATCGAGCTTTTTCAAGTTTTTAAGTTTAGAGATAACCGAAATGTCCGATATTTTATTCATTACGAGATTAAGCTCAGTTAAATTAGTAAGGAAGGATATCAAATGGAGATACTGTAAATTTTAACGCTCGAATGTAAACTTTCTAGTTTTCTGAACGAATTCTAAATTAAAAGAGAGTTAATCTCGTTTCTCTGCATCTTCAAATAATTCTGGCAGGAAATTTATTTTTAATATATCCTTCACAAGCTATATATCTACTATTTCTAGTTTTTGAGAAGAAGTGAAGTGATTCAGCAAGTCACTTTTACTTTTGATTCTAAAAGTGTGTTTTGGTAACATTCAAATTTGGAGTGATTATTATTTACATGCTATATTATATGTAAAGTACTGACTGTCTACATACATTAACATTATTGAACAACAAAATAACGTTATTGCAACAGAAAATCGCTTATAAGAGGTTTTTCACTTTATAAGTTATATAGTGACCTATCAAAAATATAAATGGGATACGGCGCCATTCATAAGAGGTTCGCCAATAATTTACGCAATATATAAATGAACTAAGTCTTACAAAATATATCTGTATAAATTTTTGTGAATCTATAATTTTTGTAAAGCTATCAAGAAAATTATATCTAATCTAACAATTATCAAATTGGAGTTTATGACTCCGGAAAATAAAGGTCATTTGCAGCAATCACTTGAGTGAATTATTGGCATTAAACTTGTATTCAATAATATTAGATATACTGGGGTATACGGGGTTTGATTGTCAGAGTAAAATAACGTTTTGGACCCGATGGATTGCATTCTATTGTATTATTTGATAGTTAATCTAACCTCATATCAACTTATTCATCGTTCATATAACGTTATTCATTGCATAATGAAAATATGTTTACTAACCATTTTAGTAATTTTCTTACGTGTTCTCTTAAGTAAGGTTAGAATGTGCAAATAGAGTCATGGTGGGTATATAATTGTACACTGATGATACTGGGTTAACTTACTTTCTGTTGTTCTTCAAATCAAATTTTGTTTATTAAAGTTGTTAAAAATGAGCTAGATCAATTTAAATGATGTGCGAATAAACTAAGTAGGGCCCTGCATATAATTTTAATTGAGATGTCTTGTTAAGGCTTCTAACTTTTTCAAGTTCGGAGTGGAATTAGTATTCCAATATATTTTCTTTTCTGCAAATAGAATTATTTATTACATTCGCTTCAATTACGCTGAAGCCTATCCTGTTACTCTGAATGGTGCCAACCAAAACAATTCCAACAAAACCCCCAAAAATAAATTTACATGATAAGTTACGAACTTAGAATAAGAAAAGATTAAAGCCGACTATCAGCTAGCGAACTGAGTAGAATTGATTTCATTTGGGTTGAATTGAACACTTTTCAAGACTTTGTTGAACTATTTCTTGAAAACTTCAAACTTATGGTCCTCCAAACCTCCATTTTTAATTTTACGGGATAAATTCGTTAAATTATTTGGAAATGTGACGTATTGCTGGTTTCTACGATTGTGCTAGCAGATTCAGTGTGAAGCACCATTTTCCTGCTTAGTGGAACATAATATTGATCTATAAACGAACAATTAAAGCTAGATTCAGAGATCTCAGTGAAGACGACTTTATACTGATTACTCTTTCTGGATGGCATCTTCACTATTTTGAACATGAACAGTATAGTGCTTTTAAGTAACTGAAGGAATATCTGTATAATCAACTTTACAAATTTAACTAAATTTAAAATGTTCAGAAGTGATCTCGGGCATTCTTTGAATATCATGTTTCGATTCTGTGCAATTCGTGAACAGTATTCGTTTAATCAAGAACATTTTCTTATTTTATAGCTTAAGTCCAATTTGAAGTGAGAAGTTTACAACATTAAAAATTAACATAGTGTGGTTAAATATCTATTATTAGTGGTTATAGAAGGAAATTAATCAATTCTCACTATTACTCGAGTTATGGGCGTATTTTCTCTGACAATCAAACCCCGTATACCCCAGTATCTAATTTTAACAATAAAAAGAAACTCATGGGAACAACTCGTTGACAATGCCAACGAACTCATCAAATTCTATTTTGCCGTTGCCGCTCTTGTCGAACTTCTTGATAATGGGTTCTACTTCTTCGGGGTACTTGATCATCTGTTTTCTCTTCAGATAGGCGACCAGCTCCATCTTGTAGAGGCAACCGACGCTGCCCTTGCAGTGGTTTGAGTCGGCTTCGTGGAACATGGCTTTGCATTGCTCGCGGGTATGTTGTGGCATTATATAATGGAGGTGGTAATAATACAATCTTTGCGTGTCTAATATATTTAGAAATGATATTGGAAAATAGTTAAACTGTGGTATTTGAATTATTTTATATTAATAGTACACATTACGTGCGTATATCAAATGCAAGACCAATCGCCTCAAATATTATTAATCTGTACATAATCTCCAGATAGTTGCATTTAAACTCACAAAGTAATCTTTTGCTGTTTTGTTAATATGTTAGTAAAATTACTATAAATTCTTTTTCCTGCTCATTCATAATTTCTATTCCTAAATTTTAGTACTATTACAGACAACAGACAATACACACGTAAATTATGTCCAAACTGGTTATCCTTTTACTCTAAACTCACTACTACTTTACTTGATCATTACTTCATGAAAGAATTATTATATTATTATATATTTATTATATTATATTATTATTACAGAGGAATGTTAAAATTTAAAAAAATACGTATTAATATTAGATTATTATATGAAGTAATAGATATTTCACATGGCAATTATTATGTGTTTTATTTTTTTAGCAATGTATTAACGCTAGTGCGCGTATGTACTGTTTTTTGTCCCATTTAATAAGGAATTTTGTTTATAGCGTTTAACTTAAGGAATAGTCTTATTATTTCTTTATACATAAAAACGCGCATATCTAATATAATCATTTTCTTTTATCTTACTTTTAACATATATATCATAATATTTTACATATTACACTCCACACAAAATGGAAGGAGAACGCAAGTCTAAAATGGGTAGTTTATAACAGCTGAAACATTCTTTGATGTCCCAAGAGCATAATATCGATACTCGGTTATAAACACTTGATAGAACAGATTTAGACTTAAGTGTATCAAGTGAAAGCAATATATCCAACGATGGATTTGAATTATCGATTTGCTCAGATGTGAATAGCTTGTTTATGAAAGAGGTTGTACCCCGCAAGAAGCCTGTGGAAATTGTACCCATATAGAAGAAAACCAAGAATAATTAGAAGATTGAGTCTACAAATGTGTCATTAAAAGAAGACGATTGCGATCAATAATTAAAGGCCGATATTAGTAAATTGTAGAAATAGATTAAAATTATCAAAACTCCTTTGTTAGCCCTTCAAAAGTAGAAAGTAATATATAATATGCTAATTTCATCAAGTGAAGACTCTGATACCAAATGAGTTGTGAGAGAACTATAATATTGTAAATTTACTACTATTATCACTATGTATTATCATCACATCTTTTAGAGCTCGTTAAACACACAAAATCACATTTAACCTCAAATTTATTTTCGTAATATTTCTCATAAACATGCACATAATATAATTTATCCACTCCACTTATGTAAAACAGAAATGTCATCGAGTCAAGCGTTAACGGACAAGGCTTTCGAGTTGGTGAAGAAATCCGAGTAGGAGCTTCTCGAGTGGAAGTAGAAGTATAACAGTTTGCTCCAGGACTTTAATTTCAACTTGAATCTGATAAGAGAGCGTGATCACGAGCTTGATACAAACGCTATAATTATAAAGGAGCTGGAGGTCAAAAATTAATAAGTGAAGGACTACGACGAATTAAAGCAGTAGCTCATTCTAACTCAGAGTTAAATGCAGAACGTCCAAAATGCGCATAACCAACTCAAACAAGACTACAAGCTGCAACTATCCAAGCAAGGTTAAATCTCACAACAGTATTCAGAACTTGAAACGGCACTCGAAAAACAGAAAATTATGAACGAATCACTCACAATAAAATATAATGACGCCGTATAATAATTAAGCGAGTACAAATGCTCAGTAAAAGAACTTTCAAATGCTCAAAACTAAACCACCAAAGAGTAATACGCAGTTAAATCTGAAAACGAAATACTACGCTCATAACTTGAACAAGCAAAAGCAGATCTCGAAATATTCAAAGCAAAACTGAGTAACACAGACACACAGTAAAGAGATATGCGTTAGTAAAACCAAGAACTGCTCTACGACAACAAAAAACTGTCGGACGAGTACCTGGCTGTTAAATAACAGCTTGATAAATCAAATCAATTACAAGTACGCTCAGATGACACACTATCTTAACTAATTGAAAAATACAAAACAGACACACGCCAATTGAAACAGGCAAATAAACAACTAAAAAATGAACTAAACGCTCTCGAAAACAAATCGCACGAATCTCTGGAACGCTTCCAAGCATACGTGACTGAGTAAACCGCGCGCGAGGAATCCTACGAATCAATGCTCAAGAAGAGCGCTACTAACATAAATCAGCTCGAAAACGAGGTTCAAACGCTTAAACAGCAGTTATAGCAGCTTGACAAGCAATACATAAATTAAATCACTCAGTTGCAGGCTAATTTGAATTTAACGCAAACTCAGGGCCAAAACACGCAGAGCAAAATGCAGCACAAGTATTCTCAGCTTGAAACGGACAACGTACTCCTTAAATAGCAAATCAGCGAGTTAAACTGCCTGTGCGAGGATTTGAAGCGCGAGGTGGCTCTGAATCAGAATTCAAAGGCGAAAGAGGTCATGAGGGACATGCGCGTGCACCTCGAGACCACCATCTAGCAGCTTAAAGACGCTAAAACCGATCTAACCTAAAAAGAAGCTCTATTTAAGTAACAAATTATGGATTAACAATCTCAATTCACTTAAATGCAATCGAATCTTAAAAGTGAAGTGTCAAATCTCCAATAAACGATTTAAACTCAAAAGCAACTAATTCAGGATTTGGAATTTTAAATTTAAAAGTACAAAACGCAAATAATTCTGAACTCGCCCTCAAATCCGATTGAAAACGAACTAATCGAGAAACTGAAAACGAAACTCGCCGAAGCTGTTTAATAACTGAGAACCATTTTAAACGAAAACGAACAATACGAAAAACAAATCAAACAACTACAAAACGAAAACAAAAAACAAATAAAGCAAATCGCACAATTGAATAAACAAATCAAAACAAATCATTTTGAAGAAATTTAAAAAAATGAAGAAGAAATTATTGAAATGTGCCCACCACAAAAACCAGTTAAAAGTAAAATGATTAAACCACCAACTTTTAAACAGATACAATAAGATAATTTTGAAAATAATAATGATCAGCCAAGCAGCACACAAATTAGATACGAAAACAAACTGCGAAAAGAACTATTCGAAAATGAAGAAATTCCAAGCGCACTGTTCGAAACCGATGACCTGAAAGACCAAATTCAAAATATCCTTAAAGGAGCTGGAGTGTGATCGATTATTTTTCATTAGTTTACAATTAAGACACTTATAATGTACATACTATTGTATTCAAAAATATTAGTTACTAGTGAATCATTTATTACAAAGTATGTTAAATATCAAGAAGACTTCCAACTATGAATTAAGCTAAAATTATTCTCACCAAAAAAATAAGAGATTAAGAAAAGAGTATATTCGTTTGCTTATATCTTATTAACCCACTCTCGAATATTTACTAAAATAGAAATGTTTATGTCATATTATCTCTGAACTAATTAACTACTAATAATGAGTTTGTTTCGGAGAAAAGTGAGACGTTAGTTTGGATTGATTTATCACACTCTATTTAATCTCAGTATTGAATTATAATGATATTTTGTATTGAGCTCACTTATCTACAACCTTTTCAATAATACTATAGACATAATATCATGACAGCAATAGAGATATTGTACTATTCAAAGATAATATTGTAATTCACATTAGTTCTGAAAATAATATTTGACTCGTTTGCGATTTCTTTACATAATTCCACTTCCAATAATGTTCTTCGCTGGAAGCGTATTGGGATAAAAAATAAAAAAGGCGATAGATGACAAGAAAAAGCCAGAACTTGTTCACGACATCACAAAGAAAGAACCCAAGTTAAAAGGAAAAGATAAATCATTCGGAAAGAAGAAAGGAACTGTATTGTGAAGACATTTGTAACTTTTATCAGGAGTCCAATAAATTAATTTTGTAGCTTATCACAGGTAAACCAAGTGCATCAAGCTAAATAATTAGTATATTATATTTATAATTTTCATCATTTAATATAGCAATTCTACAATCTAAATCACTCTACATTTTATCATTTCGTACCGTTATTATAATCTACTACTGGTAATTGCATCAGACAGTAGTTTGGCAACTGCTGAGGTAGTACAAAAGCACTCGGCGATGGCTTCTTGTTGTAAATCTTGACGGGTCTTTCCAGCTAGACTGAAAAGTCGTCGGATTTTAGGGATTCTCCGTTGGATATTTCAGTCCAGCAGTTGTGCGGGATTGTGGTGACATTGTTAACCACCACTTTGTTCTATTTGCTTTGTTGTCTTTCCTGGGCTAGCTTCTTTTGGCAAAAGAAGAAGAGAATGAACAAAACCAGCAGCACCCAGCATCCCACGAGTATTGAGATTATGATTGTCCTGTTGTCGACGTAGAAGTCCTGGCAGGTGTATTCGCTTGTGCAAACTGAATTATTGCATACAATTGATTCTTTGCACGAGCCGTATTAGCAGTTGTCCGAACACAATTCGCTGCTATTAAAACTATTAGTTAATTACTATGCTTACATATGTTACATGAAGTGGAAATGAATAACATAATATCGTACATTTATCTGAATATTACAACTGAAGTTGTTATTCAATCTTTTAGTTTTAACAAATCAATCACTTTGATATGTGATCACAAACTTTTGGGCTAGAAAGATGTAATCTGCAACTTAATGTATAGAATTAGTATTTAGTGTTTTTGCAATGTGTAACTGTATTTGACCGCTCGAAAGAATGAATTTGACTATCGATTGAATGTGCTTTGAGGAAATACGTTAACTATTTGTGTTCTTACGGCACTAAATTCTAGCTTTTTACTGTATATAGTTAACTAAGGATATTTTCCGCATTTCGATTTTCATTTCACTTCGAAAATATAAGTTAAAATTAAATAACGGCTCAATAGCTAAACTTTCTATTTAAAGCAAAATAGAGTAGATATTAAAGCAGCTTCTATTGTTTATTAACTGCCAGCTACTTTAAATTGAATCCATTTTAAAGCATTCTCATTCGTCTAGACTCTAGAGAACAATATTGTTAAACTACTAGCTTTAACTTGTCTTAACTTAGAACTAACGACTGAACTATGATATGTTCTATTACCAAAATGTATAACAGTACTATTAAACCTCCTACATTATTATATCTATTAACTGTCATTATTTTCATTTCAGTGAGATATTGAATAGAACATTTATATTTTAATACCAATCATTGCTCGAAAATAAATAGCATACACCAAAAGTTAAAATGATCAACTTGAAATTATTAGCGGCAATTTATCCTAATTTATTGCAAGTGTTTTCAATATTATTAAAATGACTAGATAAGTTATGATATTCCTTTACTTTTCTATATTCTGGAAATTAGTAATCTATTCCACTTCATATATGGGTGTAATACTTTCAGATTTCGACGATACGCCGCAGCCGCAAATAATTCAAATGACGCAAAACTTTCAAAAGCTAATAGTGTTGTTGTTTCTCGAGTTATTTCAGCCGAAACATAACAAAAGAATTAGCTTAAAAAATCTACGATAACATGAACGAGTTCTACTACAGAGAACTTTCTGCTCAAAAGAAACCGCTGCTGTGTAAATTCAGAGTGAATAAAGTTCCGATGTCTCTAAACGACCTTATGATAAATTCAATTGGGGAGTGAAAATAGTGTTTCTTTAATATTAAATTCACTACGAGAACGGGGTATATTCTTTAAAATTGAGTATAAAGTATTAGTCAATTAATATCACAGTAATTTGATTAACGCTAACACAATAATACGCAACTCCCCTACTCAACCAAAAGCCGTTATCAACAAAAAGATCTTCAAAACAAACTCCATTAGCCCGAAAAAGCGGAGAGTTTGTGAGGAGGTTTGACGTGTGATACTGTGGTCGCCAAGCCAACTTTGATTTCAAAAAATACTAACTATTTCAAAACTATTTTTTGTATTAATTTTAACTATATATTAACTCAATGTTTAGTAGCGTCTCCTTTCTATTTTATTACTTCTTCTAACCTTTTGGGCATAGAGTCAATCAAATGATTGATGATATCTAACGAGATTTACTCCAACGCCCTCTTTACTTCTTCATTTAATAAGTCATATGTGGTACATTCTTCAGGGGAAATGTTTGACTTCAGTGGATTCCAGCAGTGAAAAAGTGGATTTAAGTCTGGACTCATTACTGGAAAGCGATAGAGCTCAATGTTGTTAGCAGTATAAAAGTTTTTCATATACTTACTAAAATGTGTCGGGGCGTTATCTTGTTGCAACTTCAAGTTATGCTATTAAGTGATGGAAGTGTAACTTGTCTGAGAACTTAAGAATTGACAATTGAATTCATGGTCGTACCGCACGGCATAAACCATAATGGACCCTTATATCTATAGCTAATCGTACTATAGATCATGCACGAAAACAGTCCATATTTTACACTTCGAGAAAATACTTCGGATTCCACTCGTCTTTAGGTGTTCTGAGCACTCTACTCGCTCGATTTGCATAGCATTTTGAGCGATACTCATCGGTATACTAAAAAGTTCTCCAATATTCAATTGGTTGTTTCAGGTTCATTCGAGCAAAGTTCAAACTTTCCAATTTATGCTTTTCGGTAAGTTTTGGCTTTATCTTAGCAACATAGAAGCTTAAACTGAATTTGGCCAGGAGACGAGATACCGTTGTTAGAGACATGGAAATTCCACGAAGGGCTTAGTATTTTTCAGCTATGATTCGTCGAGTTTCGAATCTATGGCTCTGGCGATATTTAACAACGCGAAAATCTCAGCTTAGTCAAATTTTCTGACACTATTATCGGCATGAGAAGCTTCTAGCTTGCCTGTAACTTCAAAGTGCTTAAAAATGGAATAAACAGTTTGGAGACTACATTGAAGGCAACAAGCAATGTATTTCTTGGTTGCAACAGTTTGTGATTCTGTTTCTCACATTCTCATCATTATGCGACGCTCTTGTATTGTGATCCGTCGGCTTCGTGTGTGCTTCGTCATTTGAAGGATGAAGTGAAAAAGAAATGAACCGCAGAATTAATTGAATATGTTATAATTAGCATAAATACAGTGATTTAATTTTCAAGCGCAATTATTACATAAACATTTGTTAAAATCAAAGTTGGCTCGGACACCACAGTAACGCGGTGCGAGACTTTTGGTTAGAGAGGAATGTTGTTGGTTTCTTAGTGATTAGTTTAGAAAGGAAAGGATATGTGATGATCAGAGAAAAAGGGTGACCAGTATCCGGTGTGATGTCTTTTTTTAATCACAGTAATTTGACTCGCTGCTCCATAGTATATTAAATTTTCAATATTTTGTATGAAATATTTAATACCATGATAATGAATTAAAAATATATATTGTATTCATTTGAAGAAAAGATAACATCAAGATAATATCTGCCAACAATACATTCACCATTTATCTAAGTTTACAATTTGACATTAATTTTGTCCACTTCCAATAATGGAAGAAGTCAAAAACATTCTAGACTAAAAAATATAGGAAACAAACGAATCAAGAAGTAAGCTTGTATTCATCCATGATATTACACTTAAAGAATAGGAACAGAAAATAAGCCATAAATATTTCGGGTGTTGCTGGAAGAAAGGAACAATATTGTGATTGAAACAAAAAAAATTAATAATTCAATTTATAATAATCAGCTAATATTTATTTGTTCATCTGTTATTTATAATATGTGCTAAACTGTCATCTATATATCAACGTATTGTAACATAGTATATTGTGTTGATTTTAGCAAAAGATATGATTTTGTAATTCACATTAGTTCTGAAAATAATATTTGACTCGTTTACGATTTCTTTACATAATTCCACTTCCAATAATGTTCTTCGCTGGAAGCGTATTGGGATAAAAAATAAAAAAGGCGATAGATGACAAGAAAAAGCCAGAACTTGTTCACGACATCACAAAGAAAGAACCCAAGTTAAAAGGAAAAGATAAATCATTCGGAAAGAAGAAAGGAACTGTATTGTGAAGACATTTGTAACTTTTATCAGGAGTCCAATAAATTAATTTTGTAGCTTATCACAGGTAAACCAAGTGCATCAAGCTAAATAATTAGTATATTATATTTATAATTTTCATCATTTAATATAGCAATTCTACAATCTAAATCACTCTACATTTTATCATTTCGTACCGTTATTATAATCTACTACTGGTAATTGCATCAGACAGTAGTTTGGCAACTGCTGAGGTAGTACAAAAGCACTCGGCGATGGCTTCTTGTTGTAAATCTTGACGGGTCTTTCCAGCTAGACTGAAAAGTCGTCGGATTTTAGGGATTCTCCGTTGGATATTTCAGTCCAGCAGTTGTGCGGGATTGTGGTGACATTGTTAACCACCACTTTGTTCTATTTGCTTTGTTGTCTTTCCTGGGCTAGCTTCTTTTGGCAAAAGAAGAAGAGAATGAACAAAACCAGCAGCACCCAGCATCCCACGAGTATTGAGATTATGATTGTCCTGTTGTCGACGTAGAAGTCCTGGCAGGTGTATTCGCTTGTGCAAACTGAATTATTGCATACAATTGATTCTTTGCACGAGCCGTATTAGCAGTTGTCCGAACACAATTCGCTGCTATTAAAACTATTAGTTAATTACTATGCTTACATATGTTACATGAAGTGGAAATGAATAACATAATATCGTACATTTATCTGAATATTACAACTGAAGTTGTTATTCAATCTTTTAGTTTTAACAAATCAATCACTTTGATATGTGATCACAAACTTTTGGGCTAGAAAGATGTAATCTGCAACTTAATGTATAGAATTAGTATTTAGTGTTTTTGTAATGTGTAACTGTATTTGACCGCTCGAAAGAATGAATTTGACTATCGATTGAATGTGCTTTGAGGAAATACGTTAACTATTTGTGTTCTTACGGCACTAAATTCTAGCTTTTTACTGTATATAGTTAACTAAGGATATTTTCCGCATTTCGATTTTCATTTCACTTCGAAAATATAAGTTAAAATTAAATAACGGCTCAATAGCTAAACTTTCTATTTAAAGCAAAATAGAGTAGATATTAAAGCAGCTTCTATTGTTTATTAACTGCCAGCTACTTTAAATTGAATCCATTTTAAAGCATTCTCATTCGTCTAGACTCTAGAGAACAATATTGTTAAACTACTAGCTTTAACTTGTCTTAACTTAGAACTAACGACTGAACTATGATATGTTCTATTACCAAAATGTATAACAGTACTATTAAACCTCCTACATTATTATATCTATTAACTGTCATTATTTTCATTTCAGTGAGATATTGAATAGAACATTTATATTTTAATACCAATCATTGCTCGAAAATAAATAGCATACACCAAAAGTTAAAATGATCAACTTGAAATTATTAGCGGCAATTTATCCTAATTTATTGCAAGTGTTTTCAATATTATTAAAATGACTAGATAAGTTATGATATTCCTTTACTTTTCTATATTCTGGAAATTAGTAATCTATTCCACTTCATATATGGGTGTAATACTTTCAGATTTCGACGATACGCCGCAGCCGCAAATAATTCAAATGACGCCCAACTTCCAGCAGCTAGCCGCAAACCTGCAAAACCTGCAGTAGCAGTAGCCCAAGCAAATCCAGGAGTGCAAAATAGACCCGAACTCGCTGATCAGGCCGAATAACACTGTTATGTTCACGGCCGAGATGGACGACTACATGTTCAACCAGATCATCGAGTTGCTTTCGAAGGCCTTTTGTATTTTGTTCAAGCAGGCGCAGAGTCCGGGCAAGCTCTTCGATTGTTTTCTTACTTTCGAGCAGCCGTAGTTGTATTTCCGCTGGAGGATTATTTCGTATCAGTTGGTGAAGATATCCAGCACGGTGAAGCGCCTGACTGATGGCGCGCTGCTTGGGATCTCGGCCGCGAACGAGAACGCGACCGCTTAAGGTGTTGGCTATCTTGTGTTGCGTTTCTGCACGAATTCAGGCGCTGCTATTTACCTGTGCAGCGAATCCCCTTCAGTGGCAGAAATCACATAGTAATTAAATCTGTACTTGAACCCAACTCGCCATTTCCACATAGTTTAATACAACGAGCGTTAGTTCTCGGCCAACACCATCTCAGAATTCCTCAACAACAATTTAAACGCAGTGCACCCCGAGTACAAGCTCTTCGTTGAAACGTTCAACCCCATGTGCCAACAATTCACTTTAGTCTGCTTCAAAAAACAGCCTCAACTTGAACTTTCTTAATTTTGCACTGAGAATGAGCTGGAGCTCCTCACCTTCATCAACAACCCGAACGCGCTCAACAAGCTCGTTGACGTGACCCGTTTCCAACTTTTTCCCAGCCACTACAAGTTCCTCACCCCCCTTTTTAACATCTTTTTGAACCAGGACATTGAAAAACAGGTAGTTTTACTGTAAACGATGCAGGCCGGGCACACAATGCAAACGAGCGTTATTAAGATGCACGTGGTCCAAAAAGTAATTACTGATTTTTACGGGAACTAATACTTGAATAAAGAATACGAAGGCGCTCGAAACTACATAAACTAATACAAGAGCTACTTGGAACAGATGAACGCGGAGCAAATACAAGCCCCACCAGTTACAGGACAAAGTGAAACACAGATTGAACCGGAATAAATTGAAATAATCGCACCGCAGGAAGACTGCAACGTGTAGAGGGAAGAAATAATTGACGAACTCGAAAACACAGCCAACATGACCGAAATAATTAGCATTACAGGTGAGCACAAAAAGATTAAAAGGAGAAAGAAAGCAGCTAAACAAGCTAAAGTGCACTAGTTACCTCAAACGGTGGTCGATCTGTTCGTTGACTCAATCGTAAACGAATACATGTTCTCAGAATAACAAAAACTCAGATTCAACATGAACTCACACGAATTCTCATTCGCTAAAGAATACATCCTGGGCGTGAACCAAGAACAAAACGAAATCAACTTCAAATACCTCGTGAGCCAAATACAACAACAAATGAGCCAGGGAGACCTGGCCGCAATTCAAAGGGACGCAAACGGAGAAACATTTTTAACGATTTCAAAGCAGTTCGTGGCCGGCGGAAAGTGAGCCAATTATAATTCATATTCTTTACATTACTACCAGTCTTTATCAAACGCGTTCTTCACTAAAATGGACGCGTAGCGGTTGTTTCATAAATGCAGTAAGTGCAGCTATTTAAGAATAGAGTATGTAAAGTAGTGTGACACTCCAAAGTTTAAAACCAAGAACTACTACTGGCTATATATCTAACACAAAATATTTTGAAATAGTTTATTCTTCCACTTCATTAATATGCCAATACAATTACAAAACCAACTTAATATCATAATTTTAGGTGACTAACAGCCTACATCATATCTCACAAAAAGATTATAGTAGTATAGCAACTACGCGTGCAACTACGATACCTTGGAGCAACAACAGATCAAAGTGAAGCTTAACGGAGATAAATACCAGCTCAACTTCAAAAAGTGCAACAACCCACTACAAATATCATCTTATAGTAACTCAAACGTTATAGTTTTGTGCTATTCTACCACTGACGAGAATTACCAAAAGAAACTCGTCGACAACTGGTATTCAGACATTTACCACTAAATGGAGGGCATTCCAATAGTATTGGTCAGAGTCAACCTAGAACAGCAGTGCATCGATTTAGATGCTTAGAAATAGTTGTAGAAAGAAATTTATGCTAAATACTTCGTCCCATTTTTCTAGTAGTTAGATAATACTCATGTCATGATGGAAAATATAGTGCAATGCACACTTAAAAAGCAAAGATTTGGAAAATATTTTAAACTGTGTTGATCTTATATTATATTCTTCATTATATTATTATTTGACATATTATATTTAGTAAAAACGTTATTAAATCACTTCGCAGTATATTAGTTGAATGACGCTTTGAATTGTAGAATTACTGCATTATTTGTAAGTACTGATGTTAAATATATAACGTAATGTTGAACTGATTGATAAAAATTGAGATTATATCTGTCTCATCTACTTCATATATATGTACGATTTCAAAGCAGTTCGTGGCCGGCGGAAAGTGAGCCAATTATAATTCATATTCTTTACATTACTACCAGTCTTTATCAAACGCGTTCTTCAGTAAAATGGACGCGTAGTGGCTGTTTCATAAATGCAGTAAGTGCAGCTATTTAAGAATAGAGTATGTAAAGTAGTGTGACACTCCAAAGTTTAAAACCAAGAACTACTACTGGCTATATATCTAACACAAAATATTTTGAAATAGTTTATTCTTCCACTTCATTAATATGCCAATACAATTACAAAACCAACTTAATATCATAATTTTAGGTGACTAACAGCCTACATCATATCTCACAAAAAGATTATAGTAGTATAGCAACTACGCGTGCAACTACGATACCTTGGAGCAACAACAGATCAAAGTGAAGCTTAACGGAGATAAATACCAGCTCAACTTCAAAAAGTGCAACAACCCACTACAAATATCATCTTATAGTAACTCAAACGTTATAGTTTTGTGCTATTCTACCACTGACGAGAATTACCAAAAGAAACTCGTCGACAACTGGTATTCAGACATTTACCACTAAATGGAGGGCATTCCAATAGTATTGGTCGGAGTCAACCAAGAACAGCAGTGCATAGATTTAAATGCTTAGAAATAGTTGTAGAAAGAAATTTATGCTAAATACTTCGTCCCATTTTTCTAGTAGTTAGATAATACTCATGTCATGATGGAAAATATAGTGCAATGCACACTTAAAAAGCAAAGATTTGGAAAATATTTTAAACTGTGTTGATCTTATATTATATTCTTCATTATATTATTATTTGACATATTATATATAGTAAAAACGTTATTAAATCACTTCGCAGTATATTATTTGAATGACGCTTTGAGTTGTTGAATTACTGCATTATTTGTAAGTAATGGTGTTAAATATATTATATAGCTCAATGTTGAACTGATTGATAAAAATTGAGATTATATATGTCTCATCTACTTCATATATATTAACGATTTCAAAGCAGTTCGTGGCCGGCGGAAAGTGAGCCAATTCTAATTCATATTCTTTACATTACTACCAGTCTTTATCAAACGCGTTCTTCAGTAAAATGGACGCCTAGTGGCTGTTTCATAAATGCAGTAAGTGCAGCTATTTAAGAATAGAGTATGTAGAGTAGTGTGACACTCCAAAGTTTAAAACCAAGAACTACTACTGGCTATATATCTAACACAAAATATTTTGAAATAGTTTATTCTTCCACTTCATTAATATGCCAATACAATTACAAAACCAACTTAATATCATAATTTTAGGTGACTAACAGCCTACATCATATCTCACAAAAAGATTATAGTAGTATAGCAACTACGCGTGCAACTACGATACCTTGGAGCAACAACAGATCAAAGTGAAGCTTAACGGAGATAAATACCAGCTCAACTTCAAAAAGTGCAACAACCCACTACAAATATCATCTTATAGTAACTCAAACGTTATAGTTTTGTGCTATTCTACCACTGACGAAAATTACCAAAAGAAACTCGTCGACAACTGGTATTCAGATATTTACCACTAAATGGAGGGTATTCCAATAGTATTGGTCGGAGTCAACCAAGAACAGCAGTGCATCGATTTAAATGCTTAGAAATAGTTGTAGAAAGAAATTTATGCTAAATACTTCGTCCCATTTTTCTAGTAGTTAGATAATACTCATGTCATAATGGAAAATATAGTGCAATGCACACTTAAAAAGCAAAGATTTGGAAAATATTTTAAACTGTGTTGATCTTATATTATATTCTTCATTATATTATTATTTGACATATTATATTTAGTAAAAACGTTATTAAATCACTTCGCAGTATATTATCTGAATGACGCTTTGAATTGTAGAATTATTGCATTATTTGTAAGTAATTGTGTTAAATATATTATATAGCTCAATGTTGAACTGATTGATAAAAATTGAGATTATATCTGTCTCATCTTCTTCATATATATTAACGATTTCAAAGCAGTTCGTGGCCGGCGGAAAGTGAGCCAATTATAATTCATATTCTTTACATTACTACCAGTCTTTATCAAACGCGTTCTTCAGTAAAATGGACGCGTAGCGGTTGTTTCATAAATGCAGTAAGTGCAACAATTTAAGAATAGAGTATGTAGAGTAGTGTGACACTCCAAAGTTTAAAACCAAGAACTACTACTGGCTATATATCTAACACAAAATATTTTGAAATAGTTTATTCTTCCACTTCATTAATATGCCAATACAATTACAAAACCAACTTAATATCATAATTTTAGGTGACTAACAGCCTACATCATATCTCACAAAAAGATTATAGTAGTATAGCAACTACGCGTGCAACTACGATACCTTGGAGCAACAACAGATCAAAGTGAAGCTTAACGGAGATAAATACCAGCTCAACTTCAAAAAGTGCAACAACCCACTACAAATATCATCTTATAGTAACTCAAACGTTATAGTTTTGTGCTATTCTACCACTGACGAGAATTACCAAAAGAAACTCGTCGACAACTGGTATTCAGACATTTACCACTAAATGGAGGGCATTCCAATAGTATTGGTCGGAGTCAACCAAGAACAGCAGTGCATAGATTTAGATGCTTAGAAATAGTTGTAGAAAGAAATTTATGCTAAATACTTCGTCCCATTTTTCTAGTAGTTAGATAATACTCATGTCATGATGGAAAATATAGTGCAATGCACACTTAAAAAGCAAAGATTTGGAAAATATTTTAAACTGTGTTGATCTTATATTATATTCTTCATTATATTATTATTTGACATATTATATTTAGTAAAAACGTTATTAAATCACTTCGCAGTATATTAGTTGAATGACGCTTTGAATTGTAGAATTACTGCATTATTTGTAAGTACTGATGTTAAATATATAACGTAATGTTGAACTGATTGATAAAAATTGAGATTATATCTGTCTCATCTACTTCATATATATGTACGATTTCAAAGCAGTTCGTGGCCGGCGGAAAGTGAGCCAATTATAATTCATATTCTTTACATTACTACCAGTCTTTATCAAACGCGTTCTTCAGTAAAATGGACGCGTAGTGGCTGTTTCATAAATGCAGTAAGTGCAACAATTTAAGAATAGAGTATGTAGAGTAGTGTGACACTCCAAAGTTTAAAACCAAGAACTACTACTGGCTATATATCTAACACAAAATATTTTGAAATAGTTTATTCTTCCACTTCATTAATATGCCAATACAATTACAAAACCAACTTAATATCATAATTTTAGGTGACTAACAGCCTACATCATATCTCACAAAAAGATTATAGTAGTATAGCAACTACGCGTGCAACTACGATACCTTGGAGCAACAACAGATCAAAGTGAAGCTTAACGGAGATAAATACCAGCTCAACTTCAAAAAGTGCAACAACCCACTACAAATATCATCTTATAGTAACTCAAACGTTATAGTTTTGTGCTATTCTACCACTGACGAGAATTACCAAAAGAAACTCGTCGACAACTGGTATTCAGACATTTACCACTAAATGGAGGGCATTCCAATAGTATTGGTCGGAGTCAACCAAGAACAGCAGTGCATAGATTTAGATGCTTAGAAATAGTTGTAGAAAGAAATTTATGCTAAATACTTCGTCCCATTTTTCTAGTAGTTAGATAATACTCATGTCATGATGGAAAATATAGTGCAATGCACACTTAAAAAGCAAAGATTTGGAAAATATTTTAAACTTTGTTGATCTTATATTATATTCTTCATTATATTATTATTTGACATATTATATTTAGTAAAAACGTTATTAAATCACTTCGCAGTATATTAGTTGAATGACGCTTTGAATTGTAGAATTACTGCATTATTTGTAAGTACTGATGTTAAATATATAACGTAATGTTGAACTGATTGATAAAAATTGAGATTATATCTGTCTCATCTACTTCATATATATGTACGATTTCAAAGCAGTTCGTGGCCGGCGGAAAGTGAGCCAATTATAATTCATATTCTTTACATTACTACCAGTCTTTATCAAACGCGTTCTTCACTAAAATGGACGCGTAGTGGCTGTTTCATAAATGCAGTAAGTGCAGCTATTTAAGAATAGAGTATGTAAAGTAGTGTGGCACTCCAAAGTTTAAAACCAAGAACTACTACTGGCTATATATCTAACACAAAATATTTTGAAATAGTTTATTCTTCCACTTCATTAATATGCCAATACAATTATAAAACCAGCAATATCATAATTTTTGGGTGACTAACAGCCTGCTCATATCTCACAAAAGATTATAGTAGTATAGCAACTACGCGTGCAATACGTGCAGCGGGTAACATAACAGAGATAAAGTGAAGCTTAACGGAGATAAATACCAGCTCAACTTCAAAAAGTGCAGCAGCCACTACAAATATCATCTTATAGTAACTCAAACGTTATAGTTTTATTGCTATTCTACTGACGAAAATTACCAAAAGAAACTCGTCGACAACTGGTATTCAGATATTTACCACTAAATGGAGGGTATTCCAATAGTATTGGTCGGAGTCAACCAAGAACAGCAGTGCATAGATTTAAATGCTTAGAAATAGTTGTAGAAAGAAATTTATGCTAAATACTTCGTCCCATTTTTCTAGTAGTTAGATAATACTCATGTCATGATGGAAAATATAGTGCAATGCACACTTAAAAAGCAAAGATTTGGAAAATATTTTAAACTGTGTTGATCTTATATTATATTCTTCATTATATTATTATTTGACATATTATATTTAGTAAAAACGTTATTAAATCACTTCGCAGTATATTAGTTGAATGACGCTTTGAATTGTAGAATTACTGCATTATTTGTAAGTACTGATGTTAAATATATAACGTAATGTTGAACTGATTGATAAAAATTGAGATTATATCTGTCTCATCTACTTCATATATATGTACGATTTCAAAGCAGTTCGTGGCCGGCGGAAAGTGAGCCAATTATAATTCATATTCTTTACATTACTACCAGTCTTTATCAAACGCGTTCTTCAGTAAAATGGACGCGTAGTGGCTGTTTCATAAATGCAGTAAGTGCAGCTATTTAAGAATAGAGTATGTAGAGTAGTGTGACACTCCAAAGTTTAAAACCAAGAACTACTACTGGCTATATATCTAACACAAAATATTTTGAAATAGTTTATTCTTCCACTTCATTAATATGCCAATACAATTACAAAACCAACTTAATATCATAATTTTAGGTGACTAACAGCCTACATCATATCTCACAAAAAGATTATAGTAGTATAGCAACTACGAATAATAATACT